>NW_006541264.1:3642-18716 GCF_000186305.1 Python bivittatus
AAAAAAAAAAAAAAAAAAAACAGCCAACATTTAAAAAAGGAAAAAAAAAACCCCACAAATTTAAAAAGTTTGAATTTCAAACAGTGAATCACAAGGAACAGAGGCAAATCTTCAATTCCTGTGGTTGGGAATCAGACATAATTAGCCAAGCTGGAGACAAGCAGGGCCAGGAAACAGGGGGGTATTTACACAATGCAGGGGGGAGGGCATCCAGGGATAGCGAGGCTCCCAACCCCTTTGTTCAGTGAGAGAAGCCGAGAAAGACAAATTTAATTCAATCCATTAATAATCGGATCTCCTGCAAACTCTGTTCTGTCCCTCTCCCATACAGCGCCAGCCGCTAATCTTTTCTGACTTCACTTTCCGTCTGTCTGCCCAATTGGACGCCCTCTCGAGATGATACTGAAATTTTAAAGCTGGGCACACCAGACGTGGGGGGGAGGGAAATGAGAATATTTAAAGAGGAGGAAGAAGAAGAAGAAAAAGAGGAGGAAGAAGACTGAAAGATGTATATTTGATCTTTAGGGGAAAGAGAACTAAGCAGTCAGAAGGCTGGGTTCAAAAAAAAAACCAAAAACCATTTCCAGAGCCAGAAACATACACACCTGTCAAACCCCTCGATGCAGATCTTCTCCCCTTCCCCACTTTATATACAGAGGCTATCAATTTATCAAAACCACAACAACCACAGGATGATTTGGCTCCCCACTCCCACCCCCGCCCCGCACTTGACAGTATAAAAAAAACTTTCGATTCTCAGCATAAAGCTACTCGGAAGTTGAAAGTGACGTGCTAGCACAGTTTTACCTATATACATGTCAGGTGCTAACAATGAGAAGATCCTGCAGAAACCCTGAGAGATATGTTCCTTTCACTCCACTATAAAGGGAAAAAAAAAGAAGTAGAAGAGGAGGAGGAGGACATAGGTTCTATACAGAGATGATAAAAGGGCCAGCTGAGGCTCGGGAGGAGAGCGCAAACTGGCTTCGGCCCGGGACAAGTGGCCGAAATCCACCCTGGGTCTCTTTCGGTCAGAGGGATCACAAGCCGGCCTTGACGTTTCGAAGGAGAGGCAGCGAGAAATGTCGGAAGGAGCCTCCAACCTGCGGCACCCAACGTCCAACAGGCCACCCAGCAATTCACTGTCTGAAAATATGGGCCTAATGGTGAAAGAGCAGGAAAGACCTACACCTTCTCCCGGGGGCTACCAAATGCTAAAGGTGTCCTTGCAGCTGCCAAACTGATGCCACGATTCCCTCGGCCTCGGAAAGAACACGTAGACCTGTGTTTCTCAACTTCGGCGACTTGAAGACGTGTGGACTACAACTCCCAGAATTCCCCATCCAGCCATGCTGGCTGGGGAATTCTGGGAGTTGAAGTCCACGTCTTCAAATTGCCAAGGCTGAGAATCACTGGTGTAGACACAACCCCCCTGGGTTTACACACAAAATGGCTCAACAATCCACCTCCCCACACCCCAAGAGCCAGCTGTTTTCCTGCACCCCTCCCTGGGTCGTCCCCACTTCTGTTAGCTTCGCCCTCAACGCACAAGCCCTGCCCCTCCTGTTCCCCCCCTCAGCTGCCAGCTCAGCCACTCTATGATGTCTCATTT
The DNA here is from genome assembly GCF_000186305.1 of Python bivittatus. The sequence goes on from NW_006541264.1 coordinate 5,255, forward strand.
TCCTGTCCGATCATAGAAAGCCTTAAGTGCTGCTCTCTTTTTTTCCACGCAAACGTTTTGATTACAAATGTCTAAACTAGGTTCGAAATGTGGTTTTTTTTGTTTTTTTTATAGAATAAGACAATATTTTTCCAACAAACTTTAAAAAAAAAATTTACAATTTTTTTTTGTTTTGTTTTAAACCTCCCCCTCCCACCCTCTTGAACCCTGCCACCACTCTTTCCCCGACAGCCCCGTTTCCATTGCTTGCTTCTGGAGAAGTGGTGGACGTCCCCCCTCCGTTGAGCCTTGCTGCTTGGCTGAAGGGCGGAGACGGCAGGGGGTTTCACCGGTACCCCTGGTATCCGTAGTAATTCCTGTAGTATCGATCTCTGTCTTGGTAGTAGTTCTGCCACTGAAAAAGACCATCGGATGTATTAGTAGGGAGCCAGTGGGGGACTTCAGGAGTGAAGAGAGCAACGGAAAAATCTCAGGCGAAATCATCCAAATAAATATAATCTCCGGTATTTCAGGAAAAGGATAAATACTTAAGTGGCTGGGGACAAGGGAGGGGAAAAATAAGCTACTAAGAGTTCCTCTTTAGGATTTTTTTGTTTTACTTTTGTTTACCTTTGTTTCAGTATTTCCCTTTTCTGTATCTATACGATCAGCTTGAAGAATATAAAGGGACTATATAAGTTCCCTATTAAAAAAAAAAAGCCTAAAAACCCTTCATTTCTTGCCTAAATTGGGATAAAACTATCCATGACCTGCATATGGAATGGAACAATATTCCATTCATATCACATTAATCAGAGTGTGATTTCTTCAGGTCGGGGGCAGGGCACGACGTGGGAGACCTGCCCCTTGCGTTTACCAAACATGATGTACTGCTTGATCAAAACGCGGGTGAAATAATGGATTAGCACACCATGTCCCTTAGCTCCAGTACTTCCAAAATCTTGACCTGAGGCTCCAAAGGCATTCCACTGATTAGAAAGCCACAGCTCTACAGGTCATCCTCATTTAGTGACCACAATTGGAACTGGAAAACAGGCTGTAACCGAAGCAACCACTAAGTGAAACCGCGACGGTGCTCACAATCTTCAGCTTTCCTTTATTTTACGGACATGAGCAGCTCATCAATGCAAGGATTGGTCATAAAGTTACCTTTTCATCACCATGGTAACTGCAAACGGTCGCTAAACGAGTCCTCGCTAAACCGGGACAATCTGTAAATCCCATGGTTTTATTACAGCTCCAGAAGTGGCTTCATGCCATTTTGGAGGCAAAAAATCTACCACCAATGATATTCAGAAAAGTCTTCCTGTCGGGCCCTCTTGCCGCAATAAGAGCAACATGGATATCGTTGGCACGCAGAGGACTGGAGGTCAAGAGCTCCCTGTAGTCAGAACACTATCAGAAGGGTAGTGGCTACTCTATTCTGGAAGTATTGTTTGCAGCCTCTTACCTCTCGGTTGTAGTCCCTGTAGTAGTCTCGGTATCTGTTGTACTCGTAATCACGTCCGTAGAAGCGACTGTAATCCCTGCCTCTGTAGCTGTCGTAGAAGTTACGATAGCCCTGTGTGTGAAAGCTGCCCATTAGAACCAGCAATGCCTGGGTGCTGTTGGTCAGGAGCCACCATCTTAGGGCATGGCCTTTTCAAACTAAGGCCAAGCGTTACCTCCCTGACTTTCTAGGCGTCTTCCTCAGACCATCCAAGCTACAAAAGCTTCCATTTCCAAAACCTCTTTGACATTTGGATTCTTTAGCATAAATAGGGGAGAAGAATTAGCGCTCCCACAATCCTTGATGGCCGATCGGGCTGGCAAGGGCAACCGATGGCTCTCCCAAAGATGCATGCAAATCCTCTGAATTCACTAAAGCTAAAAACCTCCGAGGAGGTTTTAAAAAAAAGCAAGACCGTGAAATATCACCACAGGAAACGGGGGGGAACACCTCCCAAGGGCTGTCACTTTTGAACAACCCACTTATCAACACGTGGGAGCAAGAAGTATATACTCACGCCTCTGTTTCCAGGTTGCCCCCAGTACTGCTGCTGTCCGTATGCTCGATTGTTGTAGCCCCGGCGCTGACCTCCGACTGAGAAAAACAGGAGAGAAAGCAAGGTTAGGCCGCAGCTGCAGCTCAGTGAAATCCTTCAGGATTTCTGATGAAGTCCAAGATCCTAGCTGAGGTGGGGTCCCCCCAGTTTGTGGGAGAGCAACCGATATTTCTTGCACAGAAGCAGGCAGGAATCTTCAGAACTAGACGGAAAGACTGGAAGCAGCAGCCCGTTTTGGGGAACGCGTTAGACCAAGATGGCCAGGAAACAGCGGCGACTTGCAAGCACAGAACGAGCAAAAGCTTCTGAACGCAGCTGCCGGCCAGCCAAGATTCGCACTCTGCACCACGGGGTGGGACGTGGAAAAAGAGGGCCCCTTTTGAAAGGCAGGAACTCAAGGGGCTCACCCTGTGGCTAACTGTTCACACCTGTCCACAAACTCCAATCCCCCCTTGCTGCTCCTTCCCCGCTTCTAGTCCAAAACATCGCCACCCTGTGCTCCCGTTCCCCAACTCCCCATGCTTCGCCCCACTTCCCGCCAAGCATTGCGCTACTCACACAGCAGCCCGGGGGGTTGCTGCATACTTGGATGGCTGGGCTGAGCTGCCAAAAAGAAAAAAAAACGCTCTCAGTGAGAGTTCAAGAGTTCTAGCCCTTTACAGAAAAAAACCCAAAAAAACCCAAAAGGATCCTACAAGAACCGCCTGCTCGGCCGCGTGAGGAGAAGCCACAGAGATGATCTCAGCTGCGGGGCGGGTGGGGGGGAGAAGCAGTGGGAGCGCAGCGTGTAAGGCAAGCGGGAGGACGGCAAACGCATCTCTCCACCGGCACCGCGGGAAAACCAAAAACCGGCGCTGGAGTCAGAAAGGAGCCGCGTGTCTGGCCGCAGGAGGGGCAGAGAGCCGGATGGAGCGAGCCTCGTTCAAGGTGAATGTGGCCCCAGAGAAAAAAAAAAGATGAGGGATTTGGGGAAGAGATTCAAAGTTGCGGCTGGCCCCTGGGGGTTTTGATTTATTCATTTGCATTTCAAATTTGTCGCCACCCATCTTGCTGCAGAGTGACTCTGGGCAGTTTACAATAAAAAGAACAAATGAATTAAAGCAGACGAAATATGAATTAAAATACGTTACAACTAGACTTCCTATGTAAAAAATAAAGAGGGTTCCCCCTCTTCTCACTTAAACACTCCCCCTTTTCTTCAGAGGCTGGGCAGGATGGGCTTTTGAGAGAAGGCGAGGCGGAAATATTTCAAATAAGGGATCGACTGAAGGGTCAGAGTCTGACGGCAGAAAGAAAACGAGTGCTGTAATGTGTAGGGGACATCTGAAAACCAGCATGGGCAAAGATGGGGAAGCTTTGGGGGTGTTCAGTGGGTAAGAGGGTCTAACAACTCAAGTACAGTAACCGTCTCGTTAAAAATGAAACACACCGAAGGTGAAGGTGAAGGGGCCATTCTGATGAACTAAATGAATTCTTAAGCAAAAGCTGTTGATACTGACAATAAGATCCCTTCACATGAGCCCCCCCCAAAGTCTCCTTTGTTGCTCTCACAAGCCAGCTGAAGTGCCAAAGAAAGAAAGTTCAACTTACAAGGGCCAAGAGGCAAGCACAGACAGAACCAGGGGAGTTCACAGTACACTGCTTTGAAAGGGCCCCAGAACTCCTTCAGGATCTGAACAAGCTCCTGGCGACTCAACGAGCCGCCCGGACAACCGTGGCCGCGGCCTGCCCCCCAGCCTCACCATAGCCCTGGCCGCGGTTGCGATTCTGGCGGTTGCGTTTGTTCCGGTTGTTCCGGCGGTTCGTCCGCTTCTCGGAGGGTGGGAGCAGCTTCCGGGCCTCTTCCTTGTATTTGGTGACGAGAGGCTGCGCCTCCTCTTTTGCCAGCTCTTGGTAGAGGACTTCGTCGATGTAGTCGCACTTGTCCGGAAGAGAGAAGTTGGCTGGGGTGGAGGGGTGCAGAAGAAGAAAGGCCAACGAGATCAAAGTTCTTGGCGATCTTGCTTCGCAGGAGAGAGAACAGGCTGCCCCTCGGCCCCCAGCGTCAATTCCCCCAACTGACTGCCCCCCCGGACCTCTTGATGGAGCATACCTTTCATTTCAAGCATCACTGACTCCGGCACGTTCTCCCCTTCAGCTTTCTCTCTCTGCTCCAGTCTATCCACCCAATCTTCTTCCTTGGGCACCAGCACTACCACCTTGCGAACGAAGCCCTTGAAAGGGAGCAGTTTTCTCCGTTGGCCGGAATTGTAGACGTTGCACTAAGAGGAAGGAAGAGGGGCTTCAGAAAGGCCGAGGCGGACACCCAGAGCAGCCCGAGAAAGAAACCACGTCGGCTGGATCGCAACCTGATGCTTTCCAGAGATGCTGAAGCCCAGCTCCCATTCACTCAACAAGCAAGCAACCAAAGTTTCGGGCTCCCTGTTTTGCCACAGCAAACACCGTATTTTTGACATACGCCAGACTGAAATTAAGCAAAGGATCTTAAGCAATTGTCAAAAGTCAGTGAGCAATTTAAGATTTAATTCTTCTCCCCAGAATATTCCTGCTCCCTGAAACTTTAATTGTTGTAGGAGCATCAGCTCAAAGTCCTTCTCTGAAGTACAGGGAGTCCCCACGTTAAGAAGGCCCAGTTTACAGACGACTCATAGTTAAGACGGAGCCTATTGTAGCAAAATTCGAGTTAAATACAGAAGGATTCAAGTTAAATACACAAGGGTTCGAGTTCATTATACTATACTACTTAGACAGTATTATACAATAATACTGTTCCAGCTTACATACGATTTAAGGACAGACCTTGGGAACAGAACTCACTCCTAAACTGGGGACTCCCAGTATAATTTCTATTGCTTTGTTTCAGTCAAATCCTTTAACAATTTCTTAAACATCCCTTCTTACATAGCTGACATATTCCAAGTTTGGGGGCCCCAACATCACCTAGGTAGGGCGTAGCCCTTTAAAATGAGGCCTTCCTCAGGTTATCTAGTGATCAGGAAGCCCTTACTTTTTGCAATCTCCTGTGCAGATCAGACACCATTTTTGCCATGCTCATTCTCTTCCTGGGACCACCTCACAGAGCTCTCTGGCTTTTGAAGTCAAAATACCTGATCGAGAATAAAATTCCTCCTTGTCCGGGGTGCAATCTGGACCAGCTTGCTCACGCAACGGGCCGCTTGCTGAAGCAGCGAATCTCGAGCTTCGGTGGGCAGTGCTTCTTCAACCACGGGACCTTTCGTCTGACAAGGAAGGAAATTGGGGGAGACTGAAAAGATTAAATGAGGGAGGAAACCTGACATTTGGAAAAAGGGGAGGGGGAGGTCATCAAGGGGGGAAGGTCATCCTATCCAAAGGTTTTAGAAGCTACCTATCACCAGACCGTACTGTATTCAATCAAGTCAGGAAGGTGAGCAATGGTGGCCCATGTGGCATCTCTCATCCCTTTGGCTAAAATTTTACACAGCAGTCTCCCCCCACCCCCATAAATGCCCCACTCCCCAAAGTCGCCTCCTCTCCATCTGGTGACATTGTCACCATACCTTTGTGACCTGGACATAGCCCAGAACAAGATGTCCAGGTTCACACGCAACAAACACTCTGTGGTCAAAATGTTTAACTGGTTTGCCCTGATTTAGTGATCCATGCAAGCTGCAAGTCCTGGGCCTCCAGCTTTTTACCTTCATTTGGTACAGGATGTTATCGGTCCCCAAGATGTTGAAGCGCTTGTCCTGATTCTCCTGGGTGTGCTTCTGTGCCCAAAACGTTTTCCCACAGCCTGGCAACCCAACCATAAGCAAAACCTGGAAGGAGGTTGGGGAAGGAGAGAAGAGTCAGCCATACCACCCAATCAAGGCCTCTGCAGGACAGGAGCTGTCAAAATGCTATTAAGATTACAGGGATGCTTGGAAATACCTCTATGTGCAAGGGTGATGCAACCTTGAGAAGGAAAAAGATAAAAGGGAAACTAACATAGGATAGCCAGAAATATTTGTAGCCTTTCACCAGTCCTTTAGGGGAGAGATGCCCTCATCGAGAGCTTTTCGCTGCAGAAAAAGATGTTCCCATCAACCTGCACTGAAAGCCAATTAAAAATAATAGCATTTGCCTATTGTGAGATATCATGGCAACCAGCAACATGATTGGCTTTAAAAGAGGACTGCAGGAATTTGGGGGATAAAGCTATCAATGGCTACTAATCAAAATGACTGTATATTTCCTCAAGGTCTCAGAACCAGTGAGCAGAAACATCTATTGTCCTGGTGTTCTTCTGGTGTCTTCCCAGAGGCGACAGACTGGCCACTGTGGGAACCAAAGTTCTGAACAGACCAGGATAGATTCTCCATTCTTAGTTTTTAAAAAAGAACACCACACAGAGTTTCTGGAGCGTGAGGTTTAACACACACCCCTCTCCCTTTCTGGAAACCCCTCATTCCCTGCAACTGATAAAACAGAGGTCACGGGGCAGCGCTCACACCTACAAAGAAGCAGGAGGGAGCAAGCCAAAGGGGAAAAAATCATTTCAGGAAGTATTTCAATCAGACTGAAGTGGGCAATCTACCACCTGTATGGGCTTCTTGAAACTACTTCTCCCAACACCTCCCCCTGAAGGTCAAGAAGGGCTACAGGTTTTTCCCATTTTTAAGAGACACAACCTGACGCTATCTGGCAAGTGGGCTTAATTTAAAAGAAACCTTATCATGGCAGCCACAGTGCAAACCCAGCTGCCAGCTTACCCCCTAAGATTGAAGGTATCTAACAGGTTGCCTCGGGCTAAAACGAAGGAAAAAAAACAGGACTGAAGCAAAGAGACTTATACTACCTCACATTTTGCAGGCGCTTTGGGGGGTGGTGGGGTGCGCACACGCTCCTCAACAGGGACGGCATGAATGAACACATAGTCCTCAGGAACTGGGAAGAAGGGCTCTTCTTTCTGGCCGAAGTTCAGCTCCACGGCACAGTTCTTGCACAGCACGTGGGGCAAGAGGGCCTTGTCACCCAGCAGCTCTTTGCTGATTTGGAAGGCCACGCCCAGGTCCTCCCCGTTCTTGGAGAAGGACAGCTCCACCTCTTCGCTTTCGAAGTTCTGTAAGGCAGGACGCGGAAAGCGTGAGGCGTGCATTGGCCCTGCAGGGACGCGGGTGTTCAGGGCTCCTTGCAATGAAAGCAGCAAGCGACAGCAATGGCTCTTTGCTGACCAGTCAGCAAACTGGACAGATGGAGCTGTTCTAATAAGATCAGACCAAAGGCTGAAGATAGCACTTAGAGAGTGCATGGTGGTCTCCTGAATGAGACTGTATCGAGATACAGAGGAGTTACCTAGGCCCAGCAAGCTACACCTTGCTTGCACAGAACCTGGTTCCCCCCCGCCAGGGTTTCCCCAAAGACCCCCATCCAGTCTTCCCCCACAGCACTTACGGCAAAACAGCCGATCACATCGTTCTCCCCAAAGGGCTGGCCAAATTCTTCAAACTGCCCATTTTCAGCCTTCAACCCTCGTCCATCATAGCCGTAAGAAAATTCATCCTCACCTAGAAGACAGCAACGCTTGCTACGGCAGGGCTGCGGACACCCAATCCCTACAGGCAGGATCAGCTGAGCTGTCCTGTAACGCTGCCTCGACGCACGAGTTACCTAGCTGGGAGCGAGAGAGATCAACGGACCACCCAACGCGGAGCAGCTGGTTCTCCGTGCAGCCTTCCTTGAGTTGCAGATTTTGCGCCACCTAAGACAGGATAAGGGAGACCAAAACACCGGCTAGAAAGATGGGAAAGAGACCTACAGAAGATGCCTATCCTCATCCGAGCCAATTTCACCACCAAGTTCCCTGTTTCTGCAGACCAGTACTGATAGAGTAAGCGTCGTGTGAATAGCAGTTTAAGCAATTTGGCTTCCAAATCAAGAGAATTAATTTGTAATACTAAATGCTGCTGCTTTATGCCCGTTATCTAATCTTTCAAAGAATTATAAATCCTCTACCAATCATAGACCCCAACTGAGGAGCTCTGGTGGCTCCACATTAGTACCAATAATAATTTATTTACTGCTTTTTAAATACATTTTCCCAAAGGCTATTCCAATTATTCCATTGGCTGTTCTATCAATTTAATTTTCAGCCTTTTAAGAACGTTACAACTTGGGCAATGTTTTAGCTTGGTTAATTTTTTTCAACCTGTTCTATTCTCTTGATTTTTAAAGGAAATATTTTTGCCCGTGGTTGGGCTTTATTGCTGAGAGAGTGATTGGCCCAAAGTCACCTAAAGGAGGATTAGAAGCTACAGCTCCCTGCTCCTAGTCCAATACCTTAACCACTATGCAATGCTGGCTTTCTTGTGAAGCGAATACATTTCGTTTTCATAATATTGAACCGCTATCTGGTATAAGATATATTAAAATACCCAAATGGAAAAGGAGAAGTGTAATGCTGCCCTTTGCCGAATGAAGAAACACCTTCTTAAAGCTTTGCTCCATGAATTAAACAGACAGCACCACAAACTGGCCCAGATTCCGCTTGTGACCAAAAGTTCTAGACTCCTCACCTTCGCCTCAAAGCAGACTTTCCCCCCTTTCACCCCATGTGTGCTTCTCGCCCCAGACCAGAGATTGGGGAACTTCTCAGAAAACAGAGGTTGCCCTCCATAGCGGTCCTTGGTGGCTTTGAAGTGGAGATCAGATGTATCTGTGCGAGAAACGGAAGTGATACACCATTAAATCCAGAGCTTGGCTAACCCCTGTAACTGGAAAGTTCCCCTGAAGACAAACAAAATAGACTTGAGACCTGGAATTTTTTTTTTTTTTTTACCACATGGCTTTTCCTGTTGGATCAGAAGCAGGAGATTATAATTTAAACATTAAAAAAGAAAAAAAAATTTCACCGAGTAAGAACAAATTCCACTGAATTCAAAGAATTATTCTTTAATGAGGAAGAAGGCTGCAGCCTTGCCTTATGTGCTGGGCCACTAGAAGACTGGTTATAATTTAGATTATTTTTCTGCTTCAAGAGGACTATTAAAATAAAACCATAGAATCATGCAGATTTCAACGGTCTTCTTCAAAACTCCAGGCAAGTGATGCTGCCTTGACAAAGAACAGCACCAAAATTCACCTGATGATCTGGAGCCACGCATATTTCATCCTGCAGTTATCTTTGCATTTGCCCCTAGAGAGATATGCACAGAACCAATACATACATGTGTCCAGGATCACGAGAGTCTCATCATCCTCTGCCCTAGGCTCTTCTTCTGGGGGTGGCGGAGACTTAGATCTATATCGAAAAGTATAACCAACAGAATCATCTTTAAAATGTACCCGGATAGAAACAAGTATGTAAAAGAAAACAGCCCCCGCTCTCCCCAATTGTGGCCTCTGCTCACTGCACACCAGATGAGGAATGCACCCAACCTCTGATTTTTTGAAATAATTCATTTTCTTCCAAAAGGGCGTTCATCAGTTAGATCAGAAAGCTGTTTTATTGGTTTTGGTTTATGATCACCCACATCAGCAGAGGATTTAAGGTAGCTTATAGTTTGTAAATATCTGAATAAATGAGTAAAATAGCCTTTTTCTCATTGCTCCAACATCCGCTTTGTCTCATAGTGCTCTAGTAAAAGCGTTCAGAAACTGCTTGACCAAAAAAAAAAAAAAAAAATACCTTTTTTTTTTTTCCCCCAACCCCCCTTTTTTTCCAAAGTGCTTTAATAAAACGTTTAAAAAACCCTTTACCAAAAAAAAAAAAAAATACCTTTTTTTTTTTTCCCCCAACCCCCCTTTTTTTCCAAAGTGCTTTAATAAAACGTTTAAAAAACCCTTTACCAAAAAAAAAAAAAAAAAAGGGAGAGAGAGAGGGGCAGGCAGGCTATGGACATTTGCTACATTTCAATATTATTTTTTTCCACTCCCAAAACAGCTTTCGTTCAAACATTCTCATTGCTCAAAGAACGCTGTACACAGCTACCTAGACGTTAAAAACTTCCGATAGTAAAATACAAAACATCTGAAGTAGGCTAACATTGTGTCAGGCTGTGGTCCTGCTAACTAACAGTATGGTTTTTTCCTAAATTAGCAGGGATATATACTGCCCTTCTGACATTCCTTTTTGACATACTGTACCATAATGCAATGTTGCCCAAGCAGGTGTTATGGGAAACAAGGAAGGGAGAATGCAAAAGGAAGGACTGTGAGAAACAGAATGGTTCGCACATTTACCGAAAGCGATGGCTTACTGATCAACTTCAACTGCCTCGGTTTCTCAAATGCTACGCCCCGATAGCTAGATTGTCCATTAAGCCATAAAGAAGCAGGCATTATGCCTTAACAAGATGCATGTGCTCATCTGCTGTGTTCAGTAAACTATTGCTTATGGCTTAGTTCACTGCATGAACCTGACAACCCTGGCTTAATACACTGTGTGAACCTAGCCACGATAAACCATTTCTCCAGTTGTAAATAAATCAGCCTTGCAAGGCTAAGATGGGAAGCTTGTGGGAATCAACATTTCTTCCCTAGGCACCAGCTATAACCAAAGTTCTGCTGCATTTAACTGGCTAATTTTTATTTTTCTAGCCCTTTCTAGTTATTGCAGTTTTTACAAAGAATTCAGTGGCTGCAGCTTGACCTCTCTCTTACACACAAAGTTCCATACTCTGAACACAAATTAGTTAATTATTCAAGCTAGTGTACCTAGGGCTCCCTCTTCCCATTCCCCCCCCACAACCTTGTGAGGTAGGTTGAGCTGAGAGAGAGTGACTGGCCCAAAGCCACCCAGGGAGCTCCTGTGACTAAGGTCGACTTGAACCCAGGTCTGTCTGGTTCTATTCCAACTTCCTGACCACTATCACACAGATTCCGCATTCCACAGAAACAGTAAAGGCAAGAGCCAGCCATTTGCTCACCGGTACATCAATTCTTATCAATGAGCTGCAAACGTTTTCATAAACACAAAAAAAGGACTTTGCAGTGCTATCTAGCTGTTTCTAAGCCACTAAAACCAATCCTCCAAATTCTCTGTTCCGATTCTGTTTCACTCCTCTGGCAAAGCAGATTAAATTCCTAGCCAAAAGGATCCGTATCTCACCGGCTATTGTAAGCTTCCTCTCGAAACTCAAAATAAGCCCGGCCATGCTCTTCCTTCTCATCCCGCTGTCTCTTGAGCCCGTGGCGTTCACCGTCTGGCCCAGCCTGCTTTGCCTTCTCATCTTCTTCATTTGCTGCGAAAAGGCAGAAAAACAAATAGGCAGATTTTGTTGAAAACAATTGAAAACATACAGATAAACACAAGTTCTTCTGACTACTCCGAACTTGGAATATAACCCTCACGTGGTGCTTATCTTAGACCCTAGAGTAGCCCAAATCCCTTGTGCCCAATGAATAAATAATTATGATCAAGCCTCACATCACATCTGTCTGCTCTAGTTACTTATCACTCTATACAATTGCGGGAAATCAGAATGGCATGTTCCATTTTCTACTTTGTCTGGAGTTCTATTTTTCTGTAATGTTCTCAGAGGGAAGGCCTTTTAACATATGCATGATTGATATGTATAACATTATCCTTTATTCATACTTTCTATAAAAGCCTCCACATTTTAAAGATTAACATGGATGCTTAAACATTACAAACGCTTTCTAAATACAGAAAATCAATCTTATGTAGATTGAAATCTCCCAAAGACCTTATCCCATATGTACAACCCAAACTTCAACAGCCCTTGTAGTCAGCGATGCAATTCACATGTATCTTATTAGTATATTTCCTGCAGATAACCCTGGAAAATGTATTTCAAGAACTACAAATAACCAAGTCCTGATCAGGTCTGAGTACCAGCAATTTTGAAACCAGTTTAAGAAAAATACAGAGCTAGAAAAATCTGATTAAATCTTATCCTTGGGACTTGCTATTTGCTAAAACTCAATAAAGTACGAGTAGCACTTCAACTTCTTGCAAGACATAGCAAGTACATCAGATTTGTAGTGAAAATCTCCTTACAACATTGTTGGAGCATGGCAATTAAAGTACAAAGCATTGCGTTCCAAGTGCAAATCTTACCCCCACATTTAAACAGATAATCAGTCTATCATCCTCACGTGACCAGCACCTCAAAGTAAAAAGGAAGAACAACACTGAGGGCTATTAAGAATACAAAGAAAATGTTCTGGGCTATGAAAGGTTAAAACCCGTAAACATAAATTTCTAAGTATTTTCTTGCAGCATAGCACAGAAAAATGGAGCAACTGTCCAGGCAACCATTCCTTCCTGTCTATTAAACATGCAAACTGGAACAGTAACAATTATTCTACAATTATAATTATACATACAACATCATCAACAGCAGAAGTTGTTCATTAGGTTACTTCAATTTTATATATATATATACTCAGCTTTATTTCACATATATTCTAGAGCACATTCTACCCTTAGACTACATTAGCTTTATTAACACCTATGATGTTTATGATTTCTGTGGATAATTTTTAATTGTTTACATTGGGTTTTTGTTTATTGTACTCCATCCAGAGTCAGCCAGCAATGAGGCAGGTTATAAATTTTACACACACACAAACACACACACTCAAATTCATATATATAGTTTTACCCCACCCCATCACCTTCTTTAAGGAGTTATATTGTGCTGCCCCCTTTTTTACCTAGGTGAGAGAGAAAACTAAAAGGCTCAAAGTCATGAGGTTTTCTGGCTAGATGGGGATTTAAATCAAAACCCTCCAAGTCAACTGTTGCTACCCAGGAATTCTGGGAGTTGGCCTAACAATGGGGGGGGGGACAAGGTTGGGAATGGGGACCACAGTTTGTGGCAAAACAAAATCAGAACCACAGACCATGTCTCGCACCTTATTTTATACAAACCGCTGCCATGCCTAGCCTATGAGTGCAATTTTACAGAATATCTCCTCAAAAAAAGGGGGGAGTAGAACTTTGTCCTAAGGAGCCCAATCTAAGATACAACACAGAAAAAGGGGCAAAAGAAAAAAGAAAAAAAAAAGACGACGACAGCTATAGGTTATTCTGCTGCAGCAACCTGTAAGGGACACCAAAAAAGGGGCCGCCACCACAATTAATACATTTGTAGAGGAACTCTTCCCCACGCCAAATTTCCCTAAGTAAATTTCAAACATTGTCTCTATTCGCAAAATAGTAATTGGCACATAAGGCCTCCCCCATTACTAGGGTCTTCAATTTCGGTTGGCTCCCCAACCCTCCTGATCTTTCGAGCAAGCCAGAGGAGGGGTCGTTTTGGTCTCCCCTGGTCGTCTCCCAGAAGCCACAATACCCTCTGGCTGCTTCTAGCAGGCTAATAATAGCCCGATTCTCTGCCCGGGGGGGGATCTTACCGATCAGCCCCAGAGCGAGCATCCGGTGTGGGCCACGGGGCCGGCCCCAGCCCGTTTCCGGGGGGCCGCAGCTC
>NW_006541265.1:11822-23772 GCF_000186305.1 Python bivittatus
GCCGGCCGGGCGGGGTCCGCCCCGGAGCGGGCGAGGTAGACTGTGCGTGAGCTTGGAGGTTCCGCGGACTTACCAATGGGCCTCGCTCTTCCTGCCTGTTAAAAGCATCGGAGCCGAGGGAGTGGGTGGGAGGCGCGCGAATCTGAGGCCCTCGGGCCAGCCCGCAGACTCTTGCGGTTCACGTGTGCTAAAGCGGGGAGTTGGGAAGGGTGCGGGACGGGATCCTGATCCAGCATCCAGGATAAAACGAATGCGTTTGGAGAAACATGCCTGGGGCGGGAGCTGTTTCCCCTCCTGCCTCCAGTTTAGTTTCCAGGTCTTGCAGGTCCAGGACGGCAGTTTTCCCCCCGCTGCGCAGCCGCTGGCTCCCTGGGGCCTCCCCTTCCCTGGAGACCTGGAAGTCCCTGCAAGATGAAGCGAGTCCGGACAGTCTTCACCCCAGAACAGCTGGAGCGCCTGGAGAAGGAATTCCTGAAGCAGCAGTACATGGTGGGCTCCGAGCGTGTGGACCTGGCAGCTACTCTGCAGCTCACAGAGACTCAGGTAGGGAGCCTCCTCCTCCTCCCAGACCCAGGGCGTTTGAAATACCTGCTTAGAAGGGGTTCCCATGGCCTTTTGGGGGGTGATCCCAGGGCTATATTATAGTGTCTCTGTGTTGTGGGGGGGCATTCCCAGTGTGCTCTCTTGGGATGGAAGCAGAGTCTGGCTGGACACTGGCTGGATCCTTGGGTAGCAGGGGGTCTCAAGCCTCTGGGGCTGAACACCGGTCTAGGTAACCGAGGCAGGCCAGCTCTGGCCTGGGAACCTGATACTCCGACTCTGTTGTTCAACCAGCTATTTAGGGCTCCCTCTTCAGTTTTTAGACTGAAGGCTGTTTGTCAAAGCTGATGGCTGGTGCGTGATTTTTTCCTTTCTCCGAGGCTGGAAATAAATAGCAAAAATGGCAGAACAAACAAAGCACATTTGCTGAACCTGCAGAGCCCATGTGGAATGGAAGAACTAGTCTTGTTCTGGTTTAGTTGTCTAGATTTTAACTGTGGAAATGTATTTGGAAGCAATGGGCCTGTAGGGCTGTTCATACTTTATTTCCTGCAGAGTTCACCTGCCAGTGTAAAAGGGAAACTTTGCATCAGCATAAATTCAGTGCAGGTGGAACCTTCAATATTCATCTGCCACACTACCAAAAACAATGCATATTTCCTCCCTGTTTCTCACTTGCCTGATGAGGAATTCAGGGGAACCAGGCAGAATAACTGTTCTTTGGTGGATGCTGGGTTCTTTCCTCCCCAGGGAGCAGCATAGGGTTTCAAAGTATTATGAAACAGAAGTGCCTGAAGTTCCACAAAGACCTACGAAGCTCCCCCTGTCCTGAGTGATGTGTCTGGACCTGGATGCAAATGTCCTATTTCTATCTTTTGCTTCCTTCCCTCAATGAGGTCTAGAAGCGTACTTTGCTGCTTCTTTCTAGCAAGTGGGGTGGGCAACCTGTGGGCCTCCAGAGGTTGCTGGACTGCCATTCCGGCAGCCTGTGCCAGCCCCGCTGGGGGTGAGGGATGCTTGTAGGTCAGGGGCTGTCTCCGTTTCAGGTGAAAGTCTGGTTCCAGAACAGGAGGATCAGATGGCGCAAGCAGAGCCTGGAGCAGAAGGCAGCAAAACTCTCCTCGCAGTTTGGGACGACACAGACACAGGCGGCCCCCGTCGGCCACTTGGACAGGCAGGACAGCGGTGGGGAGGAGAACGTGAACGTGGATCTTTAGCCTCTTGCTCCTTCTCTCCTGCTGCTTTTCTCACACCAGAGATCAGAAGGGCCCTGCCCGGTTCTGCTGGGGTGGGCACAGTCTGTGCCTCTGGGTGCCCAGCTGCAGCCGAATTTGGTCCCGCATCTGCTAGCTGCTTTCCGAAAGCCTGCCTGGGTACGCTGAGTCCCCCGGCCTGGGTTCCAGCCTGGCCATTGCTCTGCCCCAGAAGCTGCAAATGAGCCTCTGGGAGGGAACTGGCCTTCAGAGAGGGCGGCTCAGTCCTGCTCTGTGAATGAATGTCCAGTCAGAATCACCCTTCTGTGAATTTGCCAGATGTACGTTTGATCCCGTATTGCTGCCTCTGCCGCCACTCTCATTCCTGGAGGCTGCGCGTGCACCCGGCCTCTTGGCATTGTGGAGGATGCCCTGAAGGGGGTCCAAGATGCCTGGGCACCTCCCCCAGCTGGAGCAGTCCAGGACTTCCACATTTGGGGGGGAGGTTCATGCCTTTGGGGAGGAAACCTCAGTCTGTGTGGCAGGCGAGGCAGTCTTGTCCCCATCCCTTCTGGTCTGGAATCCCCTGTGCGGGGGGCGTCTGGCGCTCAGCAGGGACTCTTGGGTGGTCAGGACAGAGGGAGGACTGTCTCCCAGGTAAGGCTGCTGGGCTGTCGAACTGGTCTTGCCAGAGCTTCAGGGGCCAGCTGGCTGGCTCTGCCAAGGCTCTTCTGCACGCGAGCGGGTTCTCTGTCCTCCCGGAGACCAGAGGATGAGGCTCAGCGCGCAGAGGATGGCAATGCGTGTCTCGGCCCTGATGAGAAACTGGGGAGGGGGGGTGGCAAGGGGCCTTGGAGGGGGTGCTGTGCTGTTTTGGTAATGCCATTGGCTCTCTGGGCCCAGCTGGAACAGCTGCAGTTGGCAGCTCTGATGGACCTACTGGGTTCCTTGTTGGGCCTCCTCGGGCCCCCTCCCTGCCCTCCAATAATTGTATGCAGCTGTGCTCCATCGGTGGCTTGCTTTGGGAGGCTGCCCCTTCAAAACCCCTTTTGACTGTTTGGACTGTCCTGGACCTTGTGGGGGGAGGAATTCTCATCCAGCCATCTGGCCACATGCACATGCCTTAGTGCCCCCCGACGGAAGGGTTGGGGGCTTAATACCAAAAGTGACTCCAGGCTTGCTGTCCTGTGCCACCCCTACCTCTGCCCCACCCCCAGAGCCGGAGGGCTTCTTCCCAGGCTCTTCTGGATGCCGCCTCAGTTTCTATTTTCTGTCCTGGGCTCAGCAGGTTCCCGGCCCTGCCACTTGATGCACCGGGGCCCGAGGGGCAGACCTTGGCCTTTGGGGTGGGGGCAGATCGTGCCTCTCTGTTACAAAGGAAGAACCCCATGACAGTTTGGGGCCTTCAGGCTTCTGTGCTTCTTGCACCTGCCCCATAGATGGGGGTCGGCGGTTGCTTTTCTGCTTCCTTCCTTGGCTCAAAGCTCCAGTCGGGTGCAGCCCAAGGGGTGTTGGGGGGGATCTGTGCCAAGTTTTGGCTTTGGGATGCCCCTGGCTCTCTGGGCACAGCTGGAATGGCTGCTGGGTGTGCAGCTGGGTGATGCTTTGGAGGAAGGTCTAGGAGCATATACCCGCTTTGGGAGAACCTGGAGTCTTTGTTGTCAGGAAGCAAGCTATGGTGGTGGGGTCCATGTGAAGGCTTGAGTAGAGCTCTGCTCCCAGCTGTCCACTCTTCTGTGGCCAAGAAAACGGGCATGGAGTCTGCCAGCATCTTTCACGCTAACCAACTTTGTTGGGCTGAACCTGCTGTGAACAGGGTCTCCCTTCGCTGTTGCAGGGCTTTAAAGTCAGAGTTAAAAGGGAGGCGGAGGGGAGTAGTGGGTTCATGCAGCAAGACTCGGGTGCTATTCTGCAATCTCAGGAAAATGCAGGGTGCCTCTTTTGGTTACTGTTATGGTAGGATTATTGTAAAGTGGCTCTTTATAATATTTATGTAGGACTAGTTGTATTTTTTTATGAAACTGTAAAGCTGCAACTTAATTTATTATTTTTCCCTGATATTTTTATACTGTAATAAAGTCTAGTTTATAGAAGAGAAAGTGAGTGGCAATTCTTATTCTGGACAAGAGCCCTCCAACAGGACAGCTAAACCACAGCACGCGTCAGCTTGGCTCAAGGCCTGGTTGCAAAATGAACGGGGTGCAGCGTATTGCAGCCACTGTTATTGTGGCTTCTGTTGATGATGGCAGAAGAGACCCCCAAGCTGCCCAGGAAAGCCTCAGAGGCGGGCGAGAGGCCGCCCTTTTCCTCCCTTCAAAAGGGAAAGCAGCAGCGGGTCTGCTGAATTTCAGTGATGCTCTCTCAATTAGGCCAGGATCTCTGTATGATCCTCAGGCTGCCGGGTGGCCCAGTGGACCCGGGAGGGGCAGCTCAGTGCCTGCCAGGCGATGGATCAGAGGGCAGACAGGTGTCCTGCTCTCCCTCTGGAGCTCAAAGTGCCAAACGGGGCTCCCTGACTTCTCCCGTTTTATGGTCACAGCACTCCTGTGAAATGGAGCAGACACTGGGGTTTGCATACCACCTTTGCCAGTCTGCCCATCCAATTAGCAGGCACTGCACAATACACTGAGCCACCGTCCAACCAAACAGCCTGTGTTTGCATAGCACAAGAATGTGAACACACACAGATACCATAAAAAGTCACCCTAAAACTCCAGAAAGGAGCTGCAGCTGCAGAGATCAAAGCCCTGCCCATCTGCCAGCTGCATTCCTCGGCCGTGGAGTCGGACTGGGCAGGTGGGCTTAATGGCACAGCCGTTCAGTCAGTCTTTGGTGAAAGAGGGAAGCAGCCCCCCCCATGTATGGAGCAGACACCCCCTTGGGCAGCCCCTGGCAGCGAAGGCAACCCTCGCCTCCTCCCAGCCAAAAGGCCTGACCTCAGTATGGAAACCAGCAGGGCGATTCCCCCATGGGGTGCCCCCTCCCTCCTGGGAGCTCGATTGGACCCCAGAAAGAAGTGCAAGGGGGAGGCCTGCGGTCTGTCACACCCAGGCAGCCTTCGCCTCTTCTCGTGGGGGCATGGACCTGTGGCACTGGCAGCGAAGGGCGGCTCCGAGGGCTGGCACAACGGGCTCTAGTTTGCTACCCTTGTCCTGAGGAAAGGGGGGCCCTCTTCCCAGCTGCCCTGCAGCCAGAACGTGCTGGGGGGGAGGGGAGCGAGCTGGTGGCTTTGCCGCCTGAAGGCTCTGCGTGGCAGGGAGGGGAGGCTGAGGGCCAACTGCCCCCCCAGCTGAGCCTCTGCTGCCCTGCCGCTTCCATGAAGGATGGCCGGCAAGGGTGCCTTTGTCTCCATGGCAACCTGCTGCAGGTGACAGCCGGACTTGGAGACCTGGCCGAGGGTCTCTGGGTGCCTCTCCAGGCGGCTGCTGAGAAGGAGAGCTGGCGGGATAGGGAGATGTGGGCTGGGGCGAGAGGCTGTTAGCAGGCAGGGCCACGCAGGCCGAGCCAGCCGTCTTGGGGCCCCTTCTGCCACCAAGGGGCTGGTCCCTTCTCTGTGGGGTGCATTGGCATCTGCAGGGGATGGTGGCTGAGAGGGTGCAGTTGCAGCTCTGACCAGTTTTTATGTGCGCCGCACATGCTGCCCACATAAAAAGCAGGCAGAGCTTCAACCGCACCTCGCACCCACCACCCTGGCCCCTGGGACGCCCCTGGGCATGCACCTGCGACCAGCGGGTCGGCCCCATGATCCTCCTCCTGGCAGCAGAGAGCCGCTACCCCCAGCCTCAGGGCTAGAGGTGTTGTCGGCTTGCCGGGGGAGCTGGAGGACTCACAAGGGGCTGCCCGCACTTTGCAGCCAAGCGTGTCCTTCGCTCGGGGCAGGCGGGGGGCAGGCCCTTCCAATGGGCCCCTTAAAGGGTGGGTGTGGGAGGGGGCCGCGCAGCTGCCGTGGCTCTGTCTGAGTTGGGCAGGTTGCGCTGCACACAATCACCGGGGGCCAGTTCTCTGTCTCTCTTACAGGACCAGTAAAATGCCTTTATTTTTGTATTTATTTGATTTCACCATTGTTATACTTCCAGATGGATGTTGAAGAGGCAGGAAAGGAAGAGCGGTGGTGCTTTTTAACTCCTGAGAATATCATAACGATTCGGAGTTATCCCTCAAGGCACCAGTGACCGGGCTCAAATCATTGCATTTTGAACACATTATGGGAAGACCCTGCTCCGTCTGTCGGTCAGTCCTTCCAGAATCCAAGGACTCCTGGTTGTTAGAAAGTCAGGAAAACCTGATCTTCTACAAGGATCAGTACCACCATCAATCTCAGGCAGCTTCAGCTTTCAAAGTCCTGAAGAATAATTCTGTCCTGACAGCCTTTCAGGATGACCCCCAGGTTGCCACCAGCCCAACCTCTGGGAGAAGCCTACTCCATAAGGAGGGAGCCAGAACGAGAAGCATCGCCCTTGCGCCTCCACCAGTCTCACTTCCCACGGCACAGGAAGCACAACGCTCCTGCGTGGGACCAGCATCCGCATGGATCAGGTTTACCTGGAGAAGGCGATTCTTCAGGTACTTCAAGGCCGAGCCATCTGGGGCTTTAAAAGTCAAACCCAACACTGTGAATTGGACCTGGCCGATGCAGCACCTGCGCTATAGGTGTAACTCGGCCATATCTGCTCTCACCTGTCAGCCCCCGGGCTGCTTTATTCCACGTTGGTTGCGACTTCCTCCGAACATGGTCCATGGGTGGCGACGCATGACCGGGTGAGGGATCACCCTGAACTGACAGACTATCCCTCCTAGTGGCCTCACATAGATGTTAAACAATGGGGGGGGGAGAATTAACCCCATATGCAGGATCCCATAGGGGAGCATCTTCACCACATCGTCTGAACTACCCATTTGATGTGAAGAGGGCAGGGAGAGCCGCCCAGGGTTTCCCCCTGAATAAGGCCGCTGTGGGCCTGTTCCACATTATCTCAGATCTCAGGCCTGGCTCACACGGGGGCCGCGCACTGGGCCTCACTTCTCTTTCGTGGTGGTTGCTGCGTGGTCTGGCGATATAGGACCACGTTCAGATCACTTCCTGGCCCAGATGAGGGCCTTCGTAGGGTGGACGGGTGGATCTGGATGGTCTGCTCCAAGCACCTTATGGATTCAGCTGCTTTGGAAAGTGGTTTCAACAATCTGGTGGGCAGTTCTGTCAGTGCCAGTTTGTTGGAGGGGGGGGTCCACAGAGGGCTCGTTTGACATTTTGCTGATGAATCTTTCCAATTCACCACAGTCCTGACTCGGCATGGCAGGGTCTGAAGTGGTGACCAGAACAAAAACACACACTCTTGCCTGGAATTCATTTCAGCTTGTGGTCTCTGATAAACTGGTTGGGGTGCTTTGTGGTGAGGTCTGCTACCTGTAGTGGGGACCCGTGTCCTTCTCGGATCCTGCGGGTGGCCGGCTACACCCATCAAACTACACTCCTCGGTGGATGAGGAACAGCAGCCAGGAAATCTCCGCGAAGGAGCCAGGCCAACTGATGACTTACTTAACTGATGACGCACTTAATCACAATTGGGACCAGCAACTCCATTGCTAACCGATGCGGTCATTAAGCAAGACATCACGTGACCACGACTTGTGATTTCACTGCCGGCCTCTCCATTGACTCTGCTTGTTGGAAGCCATCTGTGAAGTACACAAATGGGGATCATGTGACTGTGGGACACTGTGACAGTTGTAAATGCCCAGAGCCCAAATGTCAATCACATGACTGCGGGGATGCTGTGATGATCATGTGAGAACTGGTCATAAAGTTACTTTTTCAACATTGTCATAACTTAAAACAGTTGCTAAACAGGGCAGTCATTAAGCAAGGACTACCTGTACTACTTTTATTACAGGGTTACAGTAACAGAATCTTGCAAGTCTGAATGCACTTCCCCCTTTACTCCCCCTTCATGAGAACTAGGGAGGGTCTTGTCCGAGGTGCTTCCTCAGGTTACGGTTCTGCCCTGGACTCAGGTTTTTTTTATCTGACCCTGGCCTTGGTTGCAGCTCTTCCTCTTGCCCCTCAGGGTTGGTCCTTCTGCCCAGGACAGGGAGGCAGGGAAGGTCCCTGGGAGTGGGCTGCAGTTTAGAGACCCCAGAAAGAGAGCAGGCCTTTGGCCCATGGCCCAGGGAGGTTTGCCTTGCCAAAACAAATGCAGGCCTTGGGGCAGACCCTTTCCTGGGAAGCTCTTGGGTTTGGGACGCAGTTTTGGATCTGCTCCTGCGGCTGGTCTCTCTCGGATGGGAAGGCAGAAGGGCGTTGATCCACTCCCAGATCCTACCAGCAGGGGGCTCTCTTTATCTGCAAATGCTTGGCAGGTGCCTTGCTGAAGGAGGCCAGGCAGGGCACAGAAGGGACCCAAAGTCTTCCCCTGCAAAGACGTACCTGTGAGACATCTTGGATGGCATTTTGCATCATGCTCCCAGTAAAGGCAAAACCTACGGATTTGGGATTTCTTAAGAAGAACTTCAGTTAAAGAAATGAAAATGATAACTTTATCATTTTGGTAAATGATGCATCTGGTCCTGTCAAGTCTTCTAGTCCCATTTGGATCCTCAGAAACTATTTTTTCCTGCCGAATCTTCTTTTCCACGGCTGCTAAAAACAGCCGCAGCTGCGTGTGGCCCACCCGGCCCACAGCTGCGATTAGAGATGCCTGCTTAGCGTTGGGAAGTGAAAAAAGGGTGCAACTGATCTATTTTTCAGACCTTACAAAGAGAGAGAAGCACCCGTGCCACAACACCCAGTTGTTAGCGCCTGATCACAACATCTAGGCAGGGCTTGACAAGAAGACGGATTGCCGTACTGAAATATTATCCTGCCTTTTGAATACAGGGCAGTGTTCATTGGGACAGTTTATTTACTTGAAAAATAATATTGATCTCCATCATAAAACTCTGGCACATATAGATAAGCTGCAAAGCTCATCTGGACGACTTGTCAGAAAGTTACACAGATTCTGTCCTCATAGAAATCCAAATTCAAACAAGAGATTCCTGATACACATTTAAAGGTGCTATTTCCCCAGCCCAGAAAAGAACCTCTGTCTCATAATTCAAGGAAGACAATTATTGCAAATCCAAGCACTCAGGTATAAATCCCAGCAGCATTTTAAAACTTCCAAAGTGGTGAAGTTTGACATTTGTATCTTTATTAAGGCAGTGTAGAACGTACGCAGAGGAGAGTCTGTGCCTCCATTATGGTCACCCGCTAAAATTGCTTCTTAGCTTAGCACGGCTAAGAAAAGCACAGGGTCATAATTTTGTTTTTAAATTAAATGAAATTAGAAAAGGACAGAGTTATTCTTCACCCAACAAAGCTCTAAAGAATTGCAACCTCAGTTTTTCAGAAACAGATCCAATAAACAGAGCATCATTTATGTAAACACAACATTTTTCATCAGTATTGCATGACCAAGGTCATCCTCAGAGTGCCCTACAAGGGAGCTCTCTTTGGGGGCTTTGCAACTCTCCGTTGGCCCCAGGTGGGCACTTTTAGGCCCACGGCTGGGCAGATGGGGCAACGTTGGTTCAGCCACTGGTAGCCTTAGCTGGCAAAGTCGAGTGGGTTCAAATATGACCCAGTGAGAGTGCATGTGAGAGAGAAAGGGAGGAGAGAGAACTGATGCCTGCCACACGTGTAGGCTGGTACTCTGAGCAAAGTGGCCACAGCCACGGGCAACCAAGGAGCCATTCACTGGGTGCGTCGTTGTGTGCATCAGATCCCTCTCCCCCCAAATCAGCCCACCCTGCCTTCTCCTCTCACGCCTCCACCTGTGAAGTGTCAGCCAGCCACCGTGCTGCGGAAGCACGGACAGAGAGGAGCACCGAAGATCTGGCCACGGACTTGCCCTGTTGCTGTCAGCGCTTCTGGTCTTCCCTGCTACTGTCGTCCTGAACCCCCTCCAAGCACGGCTTACCCACACAAAAGGTGGGGTGGGGCCTCTCGCCCCCTCCCTGGCCCCTGGGCATCGTTTGCCTGCTGATCACCCATGGGCGCTTCTGCTCCTTGCCCTTCCGGGGTACCATCTGGGCCGGCCAGGGGCATGTCCATCTGTCCAGTCTGGAAAGTCATTGCCAAACATAGCAGGAGATGCCCTCGGAATCGAGAGTTGAGGATTTCCATGTTTATGTGTACAGCCCCCCCCCCCCCCCCCTGTGTAATCTTGGCTACAATTGCAGTGTGCTGTGCAAACAGACTTCAGTGCCGCATCGCAGCGCCTGCATCTGAAAGAGGTCATTTGGAGCCACCCCATGGAATGCTGGGTAATCTGGCAAGTGAATTGTTGCATCGCTAAGGCCGGATTGAGGCGACTTTCCGGGCAACTGCCCTTCAACGTCCCTAATCCTGCCTCCGAATGGAGCTCTTAAGCCTCTCTATTATTCCAACATTATTATCTATTGATTGACTTTTAGAAAGGGTAATCGTGTAAATAAAATTACGTCTGGTCTGATTGCTTTGCTGCAAGAGACCGCATCCTGTGCCACGGGCCACGCACCCAGCTGCTGGCAAGCAAGGGCAGGGCAGATCCTGGTCAAGGAGCAGGGGGGCGACGGAGTCCCCAGGGGCAGCGGCCCTGGGGAAGCAGCAAGAGGGGCGCAGGACCGCCTGGGGAAGCAGTGGCTCTCTGCCCCCAAACGGCTAGACACCCCGGCAGCAATCGCTGGGTCTGTAGAGCCCCTGCAGCCAGGGTGGGAGCGAACGGGGAGATTGCAGGCCGCTGCTGCAGAGAGTCCTGCTAGACAGACTGGCTTCTCTCCTCTGGATTACAGAACCCCAGATATAAACAGGGAGACAAGGGCTTTGCCCGCGGGGGGTTTGGCCCAAGGGGCAGGTTCTGCCTCCCACCCCCACCCACCAGAGGCAGGTCATCCCTGAAATCAGGGCGGCCACCCCCTCCTCCGTTCTGTCCTTTGGCAAAAGAGTTGGGGGGCTGGGGAGAGGCGGGACGTGCTGGGGGTGGCTGGACTGAACCAGACAGGAGCTTTTCCAAGCATGACGTCTTGCCTGAGAGTGAGGAATGGAGGGTCAGCGCTGCCTGGGAGCATCCTGGCCAGGTGGTTAGCTTGGCTGGCCATACTGGGCTAGCAGGTTGGGGGTTCCCATCTCAGAGATAACAGGGGGCAGCTAGAGAGTAGCCCTCTCTGCCTGCCATGCAAAGGAGCCACTGCCCATCCTGGTTGCAGACCCTGGGCTAGAAGGACAACGAGGGGGCTGAATTCTCCATTGGGGTGATGCCCGGTGTTATCCCCACCCCACCTACCAATAACATCTGATTCTTTCACAACTAGCCACGCAGTGAATTAAAGTTTCTAGAAGTATTTGCCCTTCAGCTGGAAAGAGATGGAATGACCACCTTTTGGCGGTGGTTGGAAGCCAATTTGGGCCGCTCTGGTCTACGGTGAGGCTCCGTCTTGGGCTTCTTGGCTGCCTCCACATTTTGTTGCTCTGCCTTCCCCGAGCAGCCGCCAATCTCGCTGACGTGCCTTCCAGGTCCTCCCGGGGCCCAGGCCTGCTACTTCCTGGGTCTGGAGTGTCCAGAGACAGGCAGAGCAGCACCACGGCCTGTGGCAGCTACACGCAGGGCGACCGAAGGCGTTGTGCAAGAAGTCACGCCTTGGTCAGCTGAGCCCAGGCACAAGTGGTGGTCCAGAGGGAGAGGGGCAGAGCTCATAAACTGCTGCTCCTTGTGGCCATTTTATGGAGGAGTCAAATTCCAGGGTGAATGGCTAGACTGGGAAGTCCCCCAAATCCCAAAGCTCGTGGCAAACAGCTTCCGTAATGCTTCGCAGAAGGCTCTGACATGGAGTCCCCAGGGGTCCTGCCGGGGCAGAATTGGTCCAAAGATAGGATCCCGCTTCGGAGCCAAGTCTCCTGTTTGGTCCTGGAACAACATTCAGGGGAACTAAGACAGCCCACCAGGCCTGTGAGTGGACTGTGGCCAGACCCCCGGCAGCAGTTCCCCGTGAGACAGTCAGTGAGCCCCCTCCTGCCCAGCCACAGCTCATTGTAGGGGGGGAGCTCTGTCAGTCTGGAGTGGCCCCAAACCAGGAGCACCTGGTAGCGCCTTTTCTGACAAACCCATTTCACTGCAAGTTGTGTTGTTGTTTAGTCATTAAGTCATGTCCGACTCTTCATGACCCCATGAACCATATCACTCCAGGCCTTCCTGTCCTTC
>NW_006541266.1:11781-23737 GCF_000186305.1 Python bivittatus
ATTGGATGGCTTCTCTGGGCACCATCTGATAGAAAGACAGACCTGGGGTTTTATCATCCATCACTGGAGGAGAGCCGTATATGAGCTACAGAGAGATGTAGAGGGAAAGGAGAAGAGTCCAATGATATTGACATGCATGTTGTAGTTTGAAGTAACAGTTTAATTTGCACATACTGTACCAACAATAATTTGAAGAATACTATTATATTTGAAGGTTTGCAAGTTAAGGTGGTAAAAGATTGTTGTTGTTTTTCCCCCTGACTCAACCTGATAATCCTCTTTCTTATTATTTTTAAATCCTTAGAAATTGGAAATCAGTGAAACAAGTACTCAGAACTCTTGGATGTAGCCACCAATTTTATCTGGAACTTTAAATATAAGGTTTTTGGTGGTAGTATGGATGAGGAATTATTTTTCCTGCACCTTCCCACCACTAATTGCAGCGTTTGGAGGGGTGGGGGAGAGAGACTTAAGAAGAAAGGAGCTTGGGAATGAATGAACATTGGCATGAGGCATAATTAGAATCTGATTAGTTTATCTAATCAATCAGAATTGCTCTATACACTGTGAAATGCACACCTCTATCTTAATACATCACATTTGTCTAAATTCTACATGGAAACAAGCCTTTTTATCATTATTATTATTCATTTTCTACATTCTGCAGCCATGAGGTTCAGTGCTTAAGTAATCAGTGAGGGAGACTGCCAAAATCAATAGAGCATAGAATTAGTGTGTTATTTTTGTCTTCCTTTTTTTCAAATTGTTTGAAGTTTGGCTGCATATAGATCTTACTGATTAAACCAAGACATCATTGGATATCTATGTCCATGTGCTTCTGCCTTAGCTTCAGATTTGCACAGATGGACACAGTGCTGTCCCTTAAAGTGTGGAGTTCTTTGCTGTTGGGCTTCATTTCACTTTCAGACAAATGTTCTGTATAATTTTGAAGTTCTGTATGATTTAATAAACTAGCAAAACTGCATATATTTGGAGAAAAAGAAAGGAAATAAATATTTATTTTATACCTTTACAGAAAGAAATATGTCTTACCTGTGGAATTTTGTAGATATCCAAGACAGTTGCTACATAAAGAGAGACAAGTGGATCCAGTCCTCCAATGACTGCTACCAGATTATTCTGGATGCCACATTTGAAATTGGGGACAAAGTTCTCCAATGAGGATAGGAGTTGTATCACAGCATGATAACTCCACTTTGCATTGAAATAACTGTCATAGATGTGGAAGCCCAAGCTGACATTGGATAGAATCTGATGGTTTTCATTAATTTCCTTTATTGCAAATGTCAAGGCCATAATATGCTGGTAATTCTTAGGCAGCATACTATAAAGGAAGTTCTATTTTAGTAGAGTATTTCTAAAAAAAAAAGTATATTTCTTATTCTATTCTAGTGCATAAGCAAAAATTAAAGGGAAGATGATGAAGTTCCTCAAAATATTAAATATTTTTTAAACTAAAGAAAATATAATTAGAGAAACCCTAAGAATATGAATGCTATAAATTTTTTAGGAAACACATCTATTATTTCAAAAAGAGAAAGAATTAGCCATTTTATAGCCTAACTTCACAGAAAAGAAAGAGAAAAAGAACCCTCCCCCCAAATGGAATCATATCATCTTCATTATATGCCAACCTTTGTCCTTATAGGCCAAGTAATTATTGAGAATAAAGCATATAATCTGTTCATGCACAGAAAACCAAATAATGCAACCTAGTAGGTAGCCCATATGCTATCTTAGATCTCTGTTCCCTTGAATTTGAGTTGGTATAGGATTGCAGTGTATTTGAGTCTGATCTGGCAATTGAATCCTATGATATAATGGCCCTGACTGTCTCAATCTACTCTTTCTAAGACTGATTTTCATGAATGTTGCTACTGGAGTGATGCTTATAGATGCTTTTTTTTTGTTGTTGTTCTGGTTTGTTTTGCAATATGCTACTTTGTCTTTTAAGTGATATGCTACTGCTGTTCAGTTCAACCCACAAGCTCAGAGGATATCATACATTACTGCATAAAATCACATTTGTCCTTTACGTAAGATTATCTGATCATCTTAAACCTCTTCAAAATCCATAGCCAATGTTGCCAGGAGCCTAATTTCAATCAGTTAATCTTGAGTGTGGTTGCTTTCAGATTACACCTAGTCATCAGATTAAATTGTTGTTCCACCCCCTGCTTTAGTGACTGCAGGAAACAGAGCTCAGAAAAGATATTGTCCTTTTCATCCCATTTAAAAAAAAACAAAACTCAAAAGATAGTGTCACAACAAAGTAATTATCAAAACCGAACTTGAGGTTACAAAACAGAATTGAAGTAAAGTCATAGAATCAGACTCAGTTTTGGAAATCAGACCTTAAATATCTGTACTATTTTTTTTTAATAGTATTCTTGATTCTAATAGTCTTACTTTCTTTTAAACTGCTTTGCTTAGCAATGCACTGAAAAACTTCAACTCTTTTTCTATCACAGTAAATTCCATCCCCTGTAAAGAAATAAAAGATTCCATTTCTCTTCCACCACTCTATTTTTTTGTAATTTGATTAACTTTTTGCATTGCCCAAGACATAGATTAAGTTTGCAGCTGCTAAAACAAGTCTTGGAATTGAGGAAACAAAGTAGAAAGCCAATTCCATACATAATTTCATCCAACATTGTTAGCGGAGGTTCTACATTAAAGGTTATTGCATCATCAGTTATGTATGCTTGAGATGTGATGAACCCAACAATGACATCTCCCAACTGATGGTACTCATGAAGTGGAGGATGTGGCTTCTTCTCCCTGCAAATCTTCGCATGAGTCACGCTCACAATTCGGGCAAGCAGTATTTGCAGCAGTGGAGCTAGAAATCCACACATATTAAAGAAAAGGACAATAATGCCCTTATTAACCTGGAAACCCATGTCTGTGATTATCATAGCTTGACTTCTTCCCTTTGGTCCAAGAATAAAGATCACCATTTATTTTCTAAAGCTGACATGATCTCTAGAATTCTGTAGGGATTTTAAGAAGGAACATAGTCAAACCAAGGCTGTAATTACCGGAGAAGGAGGTCATGTTGGGAATTCACATGGAAATGAAATTGAAAACTTGTCTTTAGCTTTCCAGAATCAACATATTTAGTGGAGTGTAATGTTTTCATTACTTATACAATAAGAAACACTCCAGATTGTAATGTTTTGAAATCTGAAGTAGCAACAAGCTGTGTGAGCTAAATCTAGGATAAAATGAACTTTCAAGAAGGAACTGACAAGATTAGTATCAGAGAAGTGTTAAGATGTTCATGGTTTTAATAATACCTCATACCATGTTATTAAAGGGATCAGTGAGGCAGAAGGCAGAGACATAGCCAATATGAGGTTAAGCTACAGTGAAAGTAGGAAGTCAAGCAACTGCATTTTGTCTCCAAATTCCAGTTTTTCAAAGATCCACTTATTCCCCCTACTTTGGGGCTGCAACACTGCTTTAGGCTGGTAGGCATACATAGAATATCAATTCAAGAAGGAACTGACAAGATTAGTATCAGAGAAGTGTTAAGATGTTCATGGTTTTAATAATACCTCATACCATGTTATTAAAGGGATCAGTGAGGCAGAAGGCAGAGACATAGCCAATATGAGGTTAAGCTACAGTGAAAGTAGGAAGTCAAGCAACTGCATTTTGTCTCCAAATTCCAGTTTTTCAAAGATCCACTTATTCCCCCTACTTTGGGGTTGCAACACTGCTTTAGGCTGGTAGGCATACATAGAATATCAAGAACTTGCTATAGGCACAGAATAGTTGCTATTGTGCTATTGTTTTCTCTTATCATCACTGAGTATAAACAGTTTCTTACAATTTAAGACTTGAAGGTGAGCAATGAGTGACAGAGAAAAATTCAGGGTCTGAAAATCTATAGATCTAGTCTGCAAATTATAGAAGATAAGCATTTTTTTCAGGAGCAGATTGGAAGAGTTTCATGTGCCCAGTTCTGAGTTAAGGACTACACAATCACTCAGACAGCACAGCATATATGATACAAAATCTTTCAGAAACCCCACAGCCGTGTACCACCCAGGAGATCCTCCTGTAGCACAGGTTATCACATTTCCCCTTGTCCCAAATCCCACCTGCTCACTGCAGTTAGCTGTGGGGAAAATGTTTTGTAATCCTCACACTCAGGACAGGTTGAAAAAAAACAAACAGACAAAACTCATGTTGAGGTTCTTGTATGAGAACAAATAGGTCTTTGGTAGAAGTCACATTATCATGCTTGTTTACTGTAGACATTTGTATGTCAGTCATCAAGCATAATTTGTATTTGTATCCCAAATAATAATACCATGAAACAACATAAAAACATGAATAACATCAAAGCATTCAGTGACAACATCTAGAAAGAGGGGTGACAATTTTGACCACAGGTGAGAGCATAGCATCAAAAAGATGCCATTTCTTGGAAGGTTCTACCTCACTCAGGAAAACAACGATCACACAGATGACCCTCTGATGAAGATCTTAAGATTGTATGAGATGGAATGGATGCATAGTCAAACTCTGAGCTGTGAAAAATTTTAAACATTAAAAAAAAACCCTTCTTTGAATAAGTGTGGTAAATAGATGAATGCTAATTCTCTTAATACAATACTGCCCCTTTCCAGACTTGCTAGATATCTGTACAAAAGATGAGACATGGAAATAGTGCACAAGAGACTGTAAACTACTAAATAACATTTCTTGAGGGG
The DNA here is from genome assembly GCF_000186305.1 of Python bivittatus. The sequence continues at coordinate 16,527 of NW_006541266.1, forward strand.
TAAATGGAGCAATAAATTAATACCAAGAAAAATAAAAGTCTCCTTCAAGTTGAACTTGACTCCTGTGAATTCATGAACATAGATCACTTACCAACAATGTAGAAATGTTTTTCAAGTGCCTTCCTCAAACATTTTTGTTTGTTTGTTTTTTCATTTTCAATTTCCCAATATATGGATAGCCTTGAAATTTCCATCCCAAAGCTAACCAGATTCAACACTGCTTGGCTTTTCAAGATAAACCAAATTTGGCCATGTGATGCTATTTAACAAGGCTAAATGAGATTACTTTAACTTTTAATACCTATGTTAAGATCAGGATTTTTAAAGTCAGTACAAGGATGTTGATATTGTCTTGAATGTGGAGTGATCACCAGCAACAAGGTAGCCATCAAAGTGCAATTCCCTGTCAGAAGATAGCCCTTTGGAAAGTAATAATAATTTATTCAATTTATTGAAAAGCAGGATGTAGATAAGAATGAGCAGCTGATGATGTGTTGACAAAACTGGCAAAAGAAATCATTACATGGCTAGCACTTTAACAACATGCAAAGAAAGGTTAGTAATGGGACAATATGGGAATGATGAAAAGAAGGTACATTAAAGAAGGAGAGACAGTTAGGTGTAGTGATTAAGGCCCCAGGCTAGAAACTAGGAGACTGTGAGTTCTAGTCCCACATTAGGCACAAAGCCAGCTGGGTGTCCATGGGCCCTCTCTCAGCCCTAGTAAAGAGGCAATGGCAAACCACTTCTGAAAATCATGCTAAGAAAACTGTAGGGACTTGTCCAGGAAGTTGCCAATAGTAACACTAAATTGAAGGCATAAATAAAGAAGGAAGGAGAATCTAATTTCTCTCATCTACCTTGATACTGACATTGAGAGATATTTTGAGACAAGATGAGCACGGATGAACCTAAATGGGAGGAGGCTCACCAAAAATATCAATGAGATTGGAGAAAAGCTTTCATGGAAACTCAGCTAGTGGGGAACACTGATAGGAGCTTAAGAGTATACCATTTCTTCTGATGCATACCAAGTGAATGAAGTTAAACTGGTTGTAAAAAAGTACTAAGCTGAAATACAAAATGAGTTTACGGTGGAATGTGAGAACTGTATGTTTCCCTTCAGTAATTACTGAATTGCACAGCTAAATGTGTCAAAGATACAAATTGTCCAAAATTCCTCTTAAAATAAATAGATGAAGAACAAGTCCTATCAGTCAGTCACTCAGGGAATAAATTAAGAAAGGGGAAAAAATTCTTACTTAAAAAGTCAGTACAGTACAAAAACTCCACTGACTTGAAGTTGAGAAAAGGACCTCCCTGGGTCACAAGAAGATCATTAAGTGGAGATAGACCAACCCTATGTAGCAACATCATTTAAATCCCCCACTTACTGAACTTTAAAGCACCTCATCAAATATAGGGCCTGACCCAGACTTCAGTATTTTAACTTATATTTATTTGAACATAGGATTGTGATCCCTTCTTTCAGATATGCAACCTATAACCCATTAACTCCAAACACTTTTCAGTTGGGGGAGGGGTGTCAAGGGTAAAAAGATGAGAAATAGCTTTGACCCAAGAAATGAACACTACTGTCCTTCCCCAACAAGGAGAAAGAATGGCTTCAAAAGGTTCAGTCTGATTTGGGACATCATTCATTTCCTATATGAAAAGTATTGATAATTTTAGCAACACAGCTGAGCCTCTAGACATGAAAATGAAGGATATCATTCAGAAGTCAGAGGAACCTCCATCCATATGCAATTACAGCTTTCCTAGAGGGCCCATGTCCAATATTCCCTAGCAGGACAGAAGACTTTCAGTCTCTTAGTAGTAGTTTGAGTGAAGTTGGATGAAAGTGCACAGGTTATAGCCTTAACTTAAGATAGACACAATACTGCAACCTGTATTGCCTTTCAGGCAAATTAAAAGAATATTTTTTAAAAAAGCGAGAAAAATTTAAATAAATTCTATTGTGCTACCTACTACCTTTTAGCACCAAGCATATAGCTATTATTATCTAGAGGGAAGAGGGAATGGTCTTGAGGGACAGGAAGAAAAGCTGCTACCAAGGGAATGGTCAAATAAAAGGGGCCTGAGCCCAGGCAAAGGATATAACATGGGTAAACAGAGAAGCCCCTCCTTAATTCATACAAGGTTAAGGGGAGGAGACAACATTCAGACTTGTAAGATTCTTTTACTAAAGCTTTACAATAAAAGTAGCCCTGATCTAAATGGCATTGGTTTCTTAGTTTGGCCTACCTTGAAAGGCTGACAGATAATCAGCCCTTCTTTCTTCCCCTGTCCTTGAGAGATAGTTCAATCTGACAAGAGATAAATGAAACCAAACTTTATGAATCTCAAAATTACCAATATCCAGAATGATAACTTCATTAAAAAATCCTGAGGTAGGGATAACTTTCTATATCACTCCCATCTGAACTGAAGTTTCAGGTAGAATTTCTGCCTGCCTAGAATTTCTCACTTGAAGCCTCATTCCCCAGGTCTACAGAAGTGAAGTCTGTGAGGTGGGTGGTATCTGAGAAAAAGAAATGGGGGACCAAGGCTATTCTTTGGGTGTATGAAGGGTGTATGAAGGGAAGATAACATTGTTATCTTCCCCCGGCAAGAAACATAAACGGTGTCTTAGCACACTACCATCTTGCAGAAGTCCAAAGTTATAAAGAAGATTGCAACACTTTACTGCAGCTATCAAGTGAGGTGGTCCATGATAAATTGCTGATTCTGATGTTCTGTTGTTAATCTACAGTAAAACTTTTAAATAACTCCAGGAAAAAACATTGACCTTAAGTTTGTTTTGTGTAGTGGTTAAGGCACCAGGCTAAAAACTGGAAGACTGTGAGTTCCAGCCCTGCCTTTGGCACGAAGCCCACTGGGTGACCTTGGGCCAATCACTCTCAGCTTTAGGAAGCAGGCAATGGCAACCCACTTTTGAAATCTTGCCAAGAAAATTTCAGATACTTGTCCAAGAAGTCATCAAGACTCAAAACTGACTCAAAGAAAAAAAAAGGCTATAAAGCTAAATGATTGAACACAGTCCCAAAATATGTAACTATGGTAATGATATGCCATTCCCCAACCTAAGCAGATGAAATAGTGGAAGCTTAACTAGTTCCCACACAGTGAAATGAATTGAAATGTGTAATTCCAGATTCCTGCCTTAACACTTCCATAATTCTATAGGAATAAACAGCACTATTGAAAAAGGTGTTCTTCCTGCTTCCTTTTCACTTGGATTTTCCATTTTCCTGGAAATTCCAAGTAGTTAATTCCAAGACAACCAGAAGACACAGTATTAGTTCCCGCTCTTTTTAGTTTCAGACTAGCAGCTTCCCTCTTCTTTTCAAAACACCCCAATTCCTCCCACCCAAGTGGGGGGACCCAAGTAATCTGTCTTTCCATGTTACTCAGAAAATGCAATTGTTCCTCATGACAATATAGATTCCATTATGGAATGAGAGAATGTGAATGCAGAATGTTTTCAGTTCTGGTGTGTAGCTGATATTCTGAAGTATTGTGAATGCAGATTGGATTCAAAACAGTAACACTATTACTAATAGTTCAATTTTGTCTATGCATATATTGTTTCAAAGAGAATATTAACAATGTTTAAAATTATTGCATCTCTTCTTTACATTGTTGAAGTGCAAATGAATACTACAAACTAGTATCTACTTTAAAAAGATAGATTCTTCCTTAGATTTGTTATTGATCATTTTTAACTGTTACTTTTGTCTATATATTTATAATTTATAATGTCAATATCTGGAGGTTGACAAGAACTGTGTTTGCTGCAGAGATTAATTAATGTTGTTGAGGTTCTTTCTTAGTGCCTGGAGATGTGGTGGTGAAGAAAGGGAAGAACAGCTTTCAACTCAACTCTAGCAAGACCAAGTGTCTTTGTCAACTTTTAAGATCTACCAGAGGGAGGGAGGGAGGGAGGGAGGGAGGGAGATATTATATATTGGAAAGAAGACAAAGAAAAATGCACAAATCATTACACTGCAAAGGATAACCAAATACACAGTCATACCAATTGTTCATTTCCTTCGGTTTATCATCTGTTTCTTGTTGTTCAGTTGAGACCTCAACAAAATAATGAAACATTTGGGGAAAAAAACGCATCCCAGCAGTCCAGCACTGGAAGCTAAGATTGAGAAGACCTCCACTGCTACCATGTATTTTCCTTTGGTGCTCAAGTAAGTTGGGACAAAGGATAACCAAACATTACAGAAAACCAACATACTGAATGTGATAAACTTGGCTTCATTAAAAGTATCTGGCAACTTCCTGGCAAAAAAGGCCACAGTGAAACTCACCATGGCCAAAAAGCCCAAATAGCTCAGGCTTCATTAAAAGTATCTGGCAACTTCCTGGCAAAAAAGGCCACAGTGAAACTCACCATGGCCAAAAAGCCCAAATAGCTCAGCACACAATAAAACATAGTCACAGAACCTTGATTACATTCCAGAACAATGTGATCCTCCATTGAGTTCATGTCAACATCTGGGAATGGAGGAGAGGTGGATAGCCATGTAATGCATATGCCTGATTGAATAAGAGAGCAGGAAAGAACAATGGAATTGGCAAATCTTTTTCCCACCCATTTTCTCAATACAGATCCTGGCTTGGTGGTGAAGAAAGCCAGAATGACAATGATGGTTTTTGCCAGCACACAAGAAACAGACACTGAGAAGACTATGCTAAAAGTGGTTTGGCACAGGAGACACAACACCTCCCCAGAACAGCCAATAAACAGCAAAGCGGATAGAAAGCAGAGCAGGAGTGAGATGAGGAGAGCATAGGTGAGGCCCCGGTTGTTGGCTATGACAATGGGAGTGTTGTGTGCTTCAGAAATATTCCAACCACAGATGCTGTTATCAGAGCACAGGAAACAGCAGACAATGCTAAACAGAGTCCCAAAGCTTCTTCGTAAGACAAGAAAGTTGCAGTTTTTGGAATGCAGAAATCGTGGTTGTTGCTTGGATAGTTTTCATTAGGGTATTTGTAACAGTCATTCATATCTGAAACAAAATATTGCATTTCCATTCTTTAGTTATATCTTTGCTTTATTCATCTATGAATAAATTTGGTGTAGAGTATTTATTTTAATAATTTAAATGATCTATAATTTATTAGTCTATACACTGGTAATTAACTGAAATGAAATTAACTGAAAATTTCTCTTAGTTAATTAATTTTTGATGCCTCTTGAGTCCCTGTTTCACTCCTGATGACTGGTTGGAGACTCCCTGCAATTTTCTTGGCAAGGTTATTCATAAGTGGTTTGCCATTCCTTCTTCCTAGGGCTGAGGGAGAATGACTGGCCCAAGGTCACCTAGCTGACTTTGTGCCTAAGGGGGGACTTGAACTCACAGTCTCCCAGTTTCTAGCCTGGTGCCTCAACCACTACAACAAACTGACTCTCCTGGAAAGCAAAGGATGCTCTTTATTAGGATGTGCAAAGTTAAAATTGGATCAGTACTGCAAACTGTAAATTCAAAATAATTTCCAAAAATTCTTGAACACATTGAGTTGGTCCTATTGAACTGGGTAGAATTTATTTCAAACAAAACATACAAAAAATGAGATTTGTAACATACTTCTCAGGAGAGAAATCCTTAATTGTTTATTAAAAAGAAATATAAATAACATACGGGGGGGGGGGGGCTGAAGAGATCTCCTTAGACTACTCCATAGGTTTTGAGGGTTACATGTGATTCTTATATCTTAGATGATGCATTGCTTCTCTAGATAAAATATGAAACACTGTAATGACATTTTGGAAACAACTACAAGAGTTATCCATTATAAATTCCTCCTCCCTACTGGACATTAAGATGATGGTTAAATTTCTGATCTCAACAAAGGCTCAAAAAGGTTAGCAAGGGAATGGAATTAGAAGGACTCAAATTGAAGGCATCCCTGAGTCTTTTGTCAAATCTGCTTCAATGCTGGCTTGACTACAAGATGCCATACAGGATAATATAAAAGTTTTGTAAGCATTGGGTTTGGATTAGTTTGGTTTGGTTTTAAATTGAAGTACAAAGTTGTGTAAGTCACCTGTGAAAAGAAAGCACTATTACATTATCATAGGTGTCCCTTGAATACTGAGCAAAGAACATCTCAATGAATGGAACAACAACATCCCATTCTATATTGTATCTAGGTGAATAATAAAGTGGGGCATTAAGACACTTACCCTTCTTGCTTGAAATCTTCCCTTGAGGACATGGGATGAAATCATAGCAACAAAATGGCTGCCCCTCCCTCATTTTCTTCCTGGAACCTGGAATGCAACTCTCACTGCACAGAGAGACAGGTTGTGCCTAATCCAGCCATAAAACAGGAGAATATTCATCAGAGTCATTAAGCCCTCAGCTTGGAAGTCTTTCTCTGTGAAATTCCTCCTAAACTGCTTTTTCCAATGTTGCAAGAGGGAAAGGAGGGGAATGTCATGTGTGTTTCCAGGTGTTTGTAACTGGAATGGGAGGTAAAGAAAGGACGAGAACATTGCCCTTTCAAATATTCCTTCCCAGGCAGACTAGATAGGAAACACAACAGGATGAGCTAATTGCATGTTATTGTAAGGCTACATTAACAGAATCTTGCAATTCTGAAAATAGAAATCTTCTGCCATATCTTTTTACAGCCTGATAAGTTAGGGAATATCCTTTTTAAGTTTTGTTCTCTGCCTGTCATGCAGATGTGGGCTCCCCCACACTTCTCATCTGATAATTCCCTAGGTAGCCTCTCTTCCCCCATCTCTCAAGGTCATTCCCACATACCATTATGCCATCAGTACATGGCTCCAAGGATAGGTGGATAATCTATATTAGTTTATGATTAACATCTCACCTTAACTTTACTGGTATATATAATAGTAGCCGGTGAAGAAAATAGATAATGAAGATACTACGAAAGGTATCTTTTTATTGTTTTTTACATTTTTTTTTTCAAAAATCTTACAGGAAGCCTTTTTTATTTGGAAGATTAAATTAAATTAAGATTGATTTAGAAGATTATGAGCTTCAGTAAGTTAGTTAGGACTTCATCAAGTTTCAATCCCATGTATAAAATATTTTCCTTCAAATTTCATGATTCCATGATTTTTTTTAAGTAGCAAATTTCTTAAGACAGCTAAAGAAAAAATATCCTGCAATTCCAGAAATATTTAAAATGATAGT
>NW_006541267.1:11679-23552 GCF_000186305.1 Python bivittatus
TCATAAAAAGCGTGTTTAAAAATCTTCCACAATAATAGGGGTGATCCCCCACACCCCCAAAGCCCCCTCGGCCGCGGTGTGGGGGGGGGGAAACTGGGGGAGTTGAAGTCCACTCATCTTAAAGTGGCCAAGTTTGGACAACACTGCTTTAGAGGAAAAGAGGCACAGCAAAAATAGAGGCACAGCAAGGAAAAGTGCAAGTGTAAAAGCACAACGTGGAAAGTTGCAAGTACTCTACATGCTGGCCAATAACAGAGAAGAAATTCCAAAGAGAGGAATTAAGGCAGAACAGTGTCTGTAAGAGTAAAACATGACTCTATAATAGTAATAGTATAGAAGTAATAGCAGTAGAATATAGTGTAAAGAAAATTGTAACTGTATAATAGTAATAGAGATAGAGTATAGGATAAGATAGAGGCAGTAGGAAACACATATAGGTTTGTATGTTTCCCTTTTGTATCTTGGTTTTTTTCAAAATAAAACATCTCCCCACCCCTGATAGGAAGACATTAAAAACCACCAGTCCAGGGTTCAGTGCTTTTGTATAATGATAGCATATTCCCCTCCCCAGCCTGATTCCCATATGATTATGTAGTTTTCTTGGCAATAATATGGAAGAGTTTGCCATTGCCTTCTTCTGTGATGGTTTCTGCTTAGTAGCAGCATCAAAGTAAATCTTAGAGAGGCACTTTCCCATAATTTCCCAATTAAGCCTTTGAAATGGCCAAGTAGATTTTTTTTTAGCTTGTCCTATCAAGACAGTAATAGGTACCTGGTTTTCTCTAGGCTTACCATCAATGCTGAATGCCAGCTGCAGCTACATAATTTCCCCATGGATAAACATTCGTGCCCGCTGATATTCTCCAGCTGTAAGTAATAGCCTTGGTGCATATCTGCTATCTGTTAAAACTTTGCATAAAGACATGCATTTGCTTCTCATTTTGACAGGTGGCTCTTAGAGTGGCATTGGATTAAGGTGCTCATTTTCATATTTGCTAGGCATGTGACTTTCTCCATCTGCAGTTACAGCAGGAAATTTTCAGCCTGCAGCATTATCACAAACGGCAAGGACTATTAATTTGTGGTCTCAATTAGGAGTAGACTGAAAAATGATGCTCCGGATGCAGCAAGCATGAAGAAAAACATGAAACTGTAGTCCAAAATGAAGCCCCATTCATCTTGAGATGTGTTAAAGATATATAACAAATAGCTTAAAAGCAGCTCCAATCTATCCGGATTGGACAAGGAATGTCTTCCTTTTCTTGTTTCACATGCTTGCCAGCTGTAATTGTGGTTTATATGTGGTTGTATGCCTATGTGTAGCACTGTTGAGGGAACCTACCATCCCTGCTGGTAACGGTGCTGCCAGTCAGAATCTCCTACCACAAAACGCTGAGAAATTTTAATTAACATGTAGTCCTTGCCTTAAAATGCAAACACAAACCCTATCAAAATCTGATTAAAAATATTTACCATGCTGGCGTGATGCTTTTTTTTTGTATTTCTTTATTATATCTATTTCATAAATTACAGATTTTGAAAATGGTAATTTAACAGAGGGCATTTGCAGGCCAACCACAGTAAATCTTCAAGAATCTAATCCACAATTCCTTCAGGAACCACACTCCTTTGAATTTGCTGTGGAGGATTACAGAAGTAATCCAAATATAAGAGGTCTCCTCACTAGAAAAGAGCTCAGTGACACACAGGATGCAGTGTTTAACACAGAGAAGAGCAAGTAGAAGAGGAAATCCACCAGAGGGTGTGTTTCTGAATATCTGTTTTTGTTTTGCATTTTAGGAGCAGCTACAGAATAGGTACTTGCAGAAGTATAAGGTACCAAAGTTTGCCATCTAAAATACCACACAGTCAGAAGAAAAAATATCAGTTCTCTTTCTCTCTGTGATTCTCTGGCTGGTTGCCTAAACCAAAAGTTATTCTTTTCCAGGCACGATTCTCAAGAGTTCTCTTTAGCAAGATCTATTGCAGTAGATGGGATGGGTTATAAGAACTCCAGCAACTAAACTATTTTTAATTTAGAACCAATATACCACCATGTACATCAAGGTGAAGATTTTCTGATTCATGTTCTAATTGTCTTTTGGTGAACTGGCAAATAGGCAGCACTCTTCACTGATAATGGGCAAGTTTGTAGCTCATGGTTTACACAAAAATCTTTCAGATGTCCCTCAGTATGGGAACCAACTGTTATAGTATGGGTGAAGGTGAAAGAAACTGATCTTGCTTCTTAAAACCTCCAGTAAATCATCATAATGCAAACAAATGAATCTGAAAATGTCAGATTCCACCCATTCCTGGCAATTACTGGGGTTGCCAAAAAAAAAAAAAATCACATGGATCCTGTGGAGAAGACTCTTTGTCAGTCTGCTTTGGTACATGTGAATACGATGGATGTCTGTGGATGCACATTGGGTTATACAACCTACATGGCTGCATTTCTACCAGAATACATTAGGTTTGCTAATGCATTTGTTCTCTGGGATGTTTTCGTGAATTCACATTGTGCTTCTAGTAGGCTATGGTAATTCCCAATCATAAAAAATGGGTACATTTCTTTCGGAAGTTCTGCAACTACTCGATCAGGCCCCCATTAATTTCAATGGATCTTGCATAGAAGAGCTTTCTTAGAATTCTTCTCTATTTTTATAAAAAGCTGGCACGTGAATGTGCACAGAAAGTGTCATAACCTCAACAAGCCTTTAGTTCTACAATTTTATATTTCCTCTGAAGTGCTGTGAATATAGAATGAAAATGTGTTGAACAGGCATCAGCAGAGGATCTGTTTTTCAGCTTTTCTCCAAGTTTAACAGTCAAAAATGTCCTGGGGCAAGAAGAAACAGACTGGACAGTGGCATGAAATTGTTTCTGTGAATGCAGCTGCTTTTGTAACTTGCTGACGGATTTGTTTGGTGGTTATTTGAAAGAATGAAAATACTCCGGGCTGCTATGAAATTATTGAAAGACATGCCAAGAATTATTTGTAAGTGAGAATCTGTTTAGTGACTTGAGTTGTACTGGAGAGATGATTGTTTAGTTTACATCTTAAATGGTAATAACTCTGCCACAGCTTTGCCTCAAAGAGGGGGGAAACCTCAGCTATTGAATGCCCTTATCACACAGACAAAGTGGGGAGGGTGTGAGGGGGAAATAGAGAGAAAAAGACAGCATGTTCTTAGTAAAGACACACTGAAGGGTTGTGAAAGATACTATCCTACTGTAAAGTATCACAATATAAAGTGCATGCGGTAAGCCTTTTGTAGTCAGATCTTCAAAACTGTAGAGAAAGTTAGCATGGGGTTTCAATCTCCAATAAATAATTTACCATCACTTGAAAAAGGGGAGAATTTATAAATATTTAATCTCTGATGCAACCTTTTCTCACATACAAGGGAACTTTTTGTTTCTCTTATTTTTAAAGAATATTTTAGAAATGCCTCTCCCCCTCAGTGCTTCTGTTTTCTAAGGATGTGCACTGGATTTGCCTGAAGATCAGATTCTGAGCCAAAGTGGAATAATTCAGAACAGATTTTCCTTATGTGGGGCAGAGTATATAGACTGTGCCACTTTTGAGCCTTCATGAAAATCCAGTCCTGATTTGTTCTTGATTGGTCCGTTGTGATGAAGTACTTGTACCCAAATGGGGGGGGGGGAGCCAACAGTGAGGACAAGTATTGTATTCAGTAACTGAAACGTCTTACCTTCACAACAGAATGACTCTTATGATCAGACCACAGCATCTGAAGGAGTGGGAGGGATTTCCTTTGCTTCTTACCTCACCTCACTGTTGCAAAGCTTCTCATTCTGAGCTATCTAGTATGACTGTGAAATGCTCTGCTTCAGTTCTAAAACAGCATTTGGGGGCATGCAGAGCTACAAACATAACACCTGTCTACAATTCTGTAAACCAACTGAATCTTCTCCCAGAATCCCATAGTAGCTATGGATGGCAGCCAAAGGAAGAGAGCCTCTTCTGTCATGCATGGCATCCGCCTTTGGAATATCATTACCCAGAGATTAGATGGCCCCAACCCTGTTGGCCTTTCACAAGGCCTTAAAGATAAGGTTCTGTCATTGGGTCAGGGGATCTGGAGGTGCGGCTAAGTCTGTGCAATGGTTGTGTTGATTTGTTATAGGTGAGTTTGTTTTTACTTTGGCTGTGGATTATATGTGTTGCTGTTTCTTTTTGGGTTTTTTTTAAGTTGTCTTAATTATTGCTAGGCCCCCAGAGTCATGAACCTGAGATGGGTGGCCATAAAATATGAAGTAATAAATAATAAAATAATGATTCCATTCATCCCCCAAAATATGCAACTTTTTTAAAGAATTGCAGACTGGAGCCATGTTAACCTCATGCACTTTGGAATAGAATCAAATGCAAAGTACTTCATAGCGTTATTACCTAATTTAGGGACTGACTTCTTTTGTGGAAAACACCAGTGAGTTAATCCCTTATATTCAAATATTCCTGCATTGATTTCTGTGACACAACTAAATTATAGGAATATCTGTTACGAGTGCTGGACTAGGAAAGAAGAGAGTTAATTTTTTCCACAACTTACTTTGGTGTCTAATCAGATTGGACAACTCTAAAGCAAATAACTGGGTTATTTCCAGAGTTCTGGATTGGACCTCCAAATTGGACTGGATGGTTTTTGAGTGTCTTTAGTAATTTCCAAAACAAGAGGAAAATAAAGCATACTTAGCAGTAATTTGCTGAAAAGAGTTCAGGAAAACTTTTCCCATGTTTTGGAATATTGAGATTTGCTGTAATTGTAACTGTACTTCTGGTGTGTGGCTGTGGTTTGCATCACAACTTTGCAGAGTGGGGAAATACAAACTTGGTGTCTTCATAATCCCCAGTAAAACACCGTTTATAATAGCTGCATATGTGGTAAGATAACCAGACTATTCCAGTGGAGAGCTTGATATGCAGGGACATTTACCTGTGTCCAAATTTCATTTAATGCAATGAGATTTACTTCATGAAAAATATATAGAACTGAATTGTCAGAATAAGTCCCTGAAATGCTTCCTTTCTAAATTCTGTGAATGATTAATATGTGCCATGACTCAGAAGAGTTTAATTTAAATAAAACCCTAACTATATTTTCTAAATTCATGCTTTCTAATCCTTTATAATAGTGTATCATTACTACAGTCTTCTGTTTTATTGACCATCAGTTCATTTAACAGATTCATTATACCTGGAACAGTTATCCTTTTATCTGTTTTTAGTGCTATGGTTTTTAATTTTATCAGGGATTTCTTGGTCTTCTTTCTGATAATAGATAAAGAAGTCCAAAAATCTATTCTTGCTCATTTATTCTTTCATTACATTGCTCTGTTGTCTAGTTATAACCTTTACATAACATCATGCATGGTAATGGTTGGAAAAGAGAATGTGCGAATTAATTATGCTTTCTTTTAGGATCCTTTTACTATTGTAGGGCAGGAGTTAGATTATTAGTTGTTTTTGCACATATTAATCTCTGTTCATATAGCACTGAGGGAAGATGCTCCAACAAATTATACTTCCTTTCCTCTTGCTGCTTCTTATATGTCACAGAAAAATCTTCTAGAATATAAATCCCCTGGAATTATCTAACTCATTAGGAAAAAAGCAGAAATAAGAGTTTCTTTAATGTAGGGACCAAAACTAATTCAGAAACTGCTCAATCTGCACCATTTTATTCCTCTTTTTTTCCTCATCCAGCTGAGCCTTTTCTCCTGAGCATTGTAAGGTATGAATGGGGAACTCACTTGCAGCAAACCGCATGATCAAGACAGGACAAAATGTCCCTGTAGTCTCATCTGCTGAAATGAATAAGTTCCTAGATCACTCATGTAGGTGAATTTGCAGAAAAAGAGAATAAGCAGCATAAGGCATTTTGTGAATTGGTCTCTCAAGCCTACCTTTTAAACCATTTTAATAGAGTCTTACCGATAAGTCTAAAACCAAAGAAATTCGATTTTCTGGAACACTCTTGCAAAGTAGAATCTTTTTCATAAATAATCAATAAACACAATGATAACATCATATGTAATTATTGATAGATGTCCTTTCTGTGGCTAAATAATTACTAAAATTATGTCATCACTGAATTAAGAAACTTGGCATTTGCCAAGGATATCAACCAGTAAGAACATCTGCCAAATCTAATGATTCATCCTGGCACAGCCTATCAGTTAATTATACTTCCTTTGAAGACGGGTGATGACGGAGGTGGGAAATTAATTAACAAGCACTCAGGATCCTGAAAATAAGCTATTTCCACTATAAAGCTGAATTGTGTTTCTTCTTATAAATTAATGCAAACATGAATTCTGTCAGTACACATAACAAAGTTAAGCCAGCAAAAGAAAGTTCAAAAATGAATGGGAGCTGCAGAGAAAAAAAAATCCAGAAAAAAAATACTATGCATTCTGTAGGACAGCTAGTTGGACAGCAGCTCAGAATGCTGCTGACTGCTCCATTCTAAGTCCCTCTCCTGTTTCCCTGTTGAACATATGGCTCAAGGATTCCCAGACCCATGGGCTGCATGCTTTCATACCTTGCTAACTTTAGGGGTGGATAGTTTTCTGGGGGCTGGGAACTGCAGCTGATTACCTATAGAAGAGTACAGAGAGGGCCTTGAAGAAAATATGTGGCAACCATTAATAAAACATGAAGTCAGCTGGGGGAAGCAGGAAAGTGTGAGAAAGAAATTGCTCTGCCTTTACTCTCTTTGGCATAAGAGAGAGAAAAAGAGACTCTTTCAGGCTTTCAAAATTCTGTTATTTTAGCCTGTATCAGGGGTCCTCAAACTTTTTAAACAGGGGGCCAGTTCACGGTCCCTCAGAATGTTGGGGGGCTGGACTATCATTTGAAAAAAACATGAATGAATTCCTATGCACACAGAGGATCCTTCCTGCAGAGTATGAGGAGAGGAGGAGAGCCGCTGGGCCCGGCATGCCTGTCATGTAGAATACTCCAGCTCTGCGATCTCCCTCCTTGTGCATCGCTTGCAGCTCCTGACACAGCCCCGACACTTCTGCTTTTGACAGACAGCAGCGGTGGCCAATCAGGCAGGTGGGCTGGATAAATGACCCTGGTGGGCCGTATCCAACCCGCGGGCCGTACTTTGAGAACCCCTCGCCTATATCAATAAAGTTTTTAGTACTTTTTGTGGTGTCTGTTTCCTGACCTCCCTCTCAAAGGGCTGATATTCCCCAATGATCTGGACAGCCATATGTGATATTACCAGAAATCTGGTGACAGCACAGGATGGGGCAATTTTTTTATTTTTTTATTTTAGTTTGTTTTGAGGTTGGAGGGAGAGATAAGGATAGGAATAGGAACAGAAAGGTTTTGGAAGGCAAGCTTCTCCCATTTCAACCCTTAATGTTCTGTGGTCCCAAATCACACCACTACTATTTGTCCAAATTTTAATGCTGTAACTTTTGGTCATTTGGCAAATTGAAGGCCTAACAGCTAAAATTGGAGCAGTTTGTCTTCCTAAGGCCCCCGCTCCCACTGCCATCTTTATTTTGAAGGACAAAAAATAATTATAAATCAAAACCAATCCATTTGTTGTCTTATCAGTGGCAAGATCTTGCAGTGATAAGGGCTACAAAAGTTATGGGGGGGACGCATATAGGCAACAGGTTGCCCTCCCTCCCCTTTATCACTTTGCTTTGCAGTTTTCGTCACAGAAGAAAGGAAGCAAGAATGAATGTTTTACTCTCCGCAATATCGGATGGGAAATTTCATAAAATCCCATTCAAAGAGAAGACTGTTCCTGTGGTCAGAATGAACCTGAGATCTCAGTGCATGTATTTCTTCACTGTCCTTTCTATGAGAACTTATACACTGGTATACCTGTATCACTCCCTAGTAGAGATCAAGTTTTCAATGAGGGAAAGGTGGTTGATTTTCTACTCTTAGACCAGAATCATGCTACTATGAACAGAGTTGCCAAGTTTCTATTGAAAGCTATTGCTATAAGAAGGCTTAAAGTGTCTTAATTTTGGAATGATATCACTAGGAAGTCCTTAGATCCTTTTATCTTAATTTTATTTTCTCAATCTTGTTTTGTTTTATTTCATTTTGTTCTCTTTTGTTTCCTTCTTGTAAATTTTAACTGACAAGTCTATATGGTGATTTTACTGCTCTTGATGTATTTCAGCCTGCTTTTATATTCATTTTTTAATTGTTGTAGCTACTTCACTGGTCACTGACCATAAATAAGTAAATAGAAGACTTTGCTTTCACTTTTCCATACATAGAAAATGCCACAATTGGAAAAATCAGGGAAGGATTGAATAGCTCACATATTTACCTTCTGATGAAAAAGACTGGAAGTTTTCCAATGGCACTGCTCAGGGTACAGTGCTTTGGGGTAAGTGCATGAGAGAGAAAGAGTGGGGAAAAGTTATTTGTGAGTTGTGTCTTTTTATCCTCCCCACCATCTTATTCCTACTTTCAAGTCTCTTTTCTAATACATTTCCTTTTCCATATCATTTCATCATTTAAGCCATGATTTCCCTCTAGAACAAAGATGGGCAACAGAATGAAGTCTGTGGATGAAATCCAGATCTCCATCTACCTTAGTGGCTGTTGATCTGATGAGGTAGAGTGTATTGGAATGAAACCAAGAAGGTGCAGATAGTACTTGCAGCAGTTATCCAGTATACACAAGGAATAGAATAAGGTGCACCCAAAACAGAGACAAATGGCTATCCGTGATGAGATAGTGAAAGGCTTTGTGAAAGGCTGAAGGGTCTGCAGTCTTGAGATTCTACAGCCTTGCTCTACTTCCCATGATCTATGTACTGTTTCTGTTAGTCTATCATGCTAGAACTTTGTTATATTGGTAATATAATATCATTCTTCCCTCTCTCACTTTGTATTTTGGGCATTGTTATCATGTTAGCTTTAATTTTGAATCAGCTTGGAAAAAAACCCCCAGTGGACTGGAATATTGCCTAAGTTACTGGACTGGATTTATACTGATCTTTGTATCTATTACATGTTGGCTCCAGGATTTTGGAAGATTGATTATGTGTCTTAAATTTCTCTTTATTTCTGCTCAGATTCATACAGGTTTGCAATTATTTCTTGTTCATCAAACAAGTAAAATTTTTTGTACACAGTCATAATTAAAATAATTAAAATTAAATTTTACTTGTAATAATTTAATTAATCTTAATTAAAATTATCTAGATGCATGCCCAAGTTCAACCAGGTTGGATTCTATTGGGTTGATCATACTTCCTTGTTCTGTCTTCCAATGCTTTATTACATATCTTTTTTTCCCCTCTTAAGTTCATTATAGAACTTGTATGTCATATTTCACTGATGTCTGTACAGCCAACCATAGAATAGGAATGGGAGAAACAAATTCATTGTAGTTCTTTCCCTTCCCTTTCCAAAATCAATTTTGATGGAGCTTAGCACAAAACCCTTTGCAATATTTCATTTAATTTGCCTTTTACTGAAGGGCAACTATATAGTGTCCCCTGTTTTAGATGAGTTGCCTCCAAGTAATAAGAAAGAATTAGGGAACCACTAAACCTTACTTAATGGAAGACTCCGTTTAAGATTTAAACTTCCAAATCGGTGTCAGTCAAATAGAGCTGTATTCCAAATTACTGAATTAAGGATCAAACAGAATTAGTTTGTAGAACATTTATTGTAAAATAGTATTAGAGAGCCATGATGAATTGATCCTATTATCTGAAACAGAATTAAAATCTATTGCAGAACATGTGATTTCCAAGTTCTCTGTCAACTTCTCTTATATGGCATTTGTGATAACTAAAAAACCCAGTTAACAAACTATTTCTGCTTTAGTCTGTTTTCTCTAAAATGATTATACATATAACTATGTAGTAGAAACACTTATTCAGTCCTGGAGTTACTTAATTAAAAAGCAAGAATTATAATAAACCAATATGGATTACTATAGTGTTTTGAGTAATCAAATTATCTATCTATCTATCTATCTATCTATCTATCTATCTATCTATCTATCTATCTATCTATCTATCTATCTATCTTTTACTATAAGCTCCATGACCTATAAAACAGCTGTTCAAGTTTATGCCATTACTGGGGATTAAACACTCTCACTACAAATGTGATAGTCTCAATAGTGAAACATGTAAGCTAGCAATTTATAATGAAGCAGGGTCTTATTTTCAGCCAGATATTTTTATGCTGAACCATCCAGGACTGTTCAGCTAAAAAGCAAAGCAATTTAATGCCACTGTGTAAATAATGTTGCTGACTTGACTGTGAGAGTCTTGAGGACTGATATTTAGAAAATCCTTTCAGGAACCTTTGAATTTTAAAAATATAGTGGGATCTTTCATGGCTGTAGCAGCTACGTACATTTTGCTACTATGCTGCTCAAGGTTGTTTTCCTGAAAACTTGGATTGCATTGTCTGCCATTACTAGCACTGACTTATGCTGACTGATGTCATCATTTCATAGCAATCTTTCCTGAGGAGGCCGATGTGAAGCCTTCTAAGCTATCACGTTCTCCCATGTCCACACACCCATAGTCTCTGGGCAGGGAACTTCAGATTAGGTCTTCCTATAAAGATCCTTCCTTGAGAGAAGGGGTTGTCTCTTCACCTCTTAAGGAGGCATTGGTTCACCCCTTCTCAAGAATCCTTAGGCCCAACCATATTGGACAACTTTCATCCAGTTTCCAACCTTCCCTTTTTTAGGGAAGGTTGTTGAGAAGATGGTCATGCAACAGCTTCAAAGGACCCTGGATGAATGATTATTTGGACTCCTTTCAGTTGGGTTTCAGGCCTGGGTATAGCATTGGTCACTTTTGGATAACCTCTGGCATCAAGGGATGGAGATAGTGCATCGATCCTTGCTTTTCCTGACCTCTTGGTGGCCTTTGATACTATCAAACATGGTATCCTTCTGGACTAGCTCCAGGAGTTGGGAGTGGGTGGCACTGTCTTGTGGCAGTTCTCCTTCCTTTAGGGTCGGTTCCCATCAGTGTTGATTGGGAGCAAGAGGCTCCACCCTTGGCCCTGCTTTGTGGGTTCCATAGGGTTCAGTACTCTCTCCAGTCTTGTTTAACATCTACATGAAGCTGCTGGGTGAGGTCATCCATTGCCTTGGGGTGAGGTATCATCAGTATGTTGATGATATCCAGTTTTATATGTCCTCTCTTGGTAAATTAAGTAATGCTGTTGGGGTCCTATTCTAGTGTCTGGAGGCTATTGGGGTCTGGATGGGGAACAACAGGCTTCAGCTCAACTCTAGCAAATCTGAGTGGCTTTTGGTTTTGGGGTCTGGTGGTTCCAGGGACTTATCATCTTTGGTTCTGGATGGGATGGCAATGTCCCAAACAAACCCGGTGCTCAATCTGGGGGTTTTCCTGGACTGATGGCTGGCCAGGAGGGCCTTTGCACAACTCTGTGTGTGCCAGTTGTGCCTGTTCCTGGACTGGAAGGCTCTGCTCGCAGTCACTCATGCCCTGGTCACTTCTCAAATTGATTACTGTAATGCAGTCTACATGAGGCTGCCCTTGAAGAGCATTTGGAAGCTGCAGCTAGTACAGAATGTAATGGCACAGGCAGTTATGTGTGCTCCTCAATCAGTGCATGTGATAACTCTGTTCTGCGACCTGCATTGGTTGCCAGTTTGCTTCCAGGTCCAATTCAAGGTACTAGTTATGACCTATAAAGCCCTATATGGCATGGGGCTAGATTATTTGAGGAACTGCCTCTCCCTGGTTACATCTACCCATCCCATCAGGACCAGCAAGATGATGATGATGATGATGATGATGATGATGATGATGATGATAAGAAGAAGCAGCAGCAGCAGCAGCAGCAGCAGCAG
>NW_006541270.1:1635-12072 GCF_000186305.1 Python bivittatus
AGATAAAAAAAAAAAAAAAAAAAAATTTACATGGATGTTTAGATGTTCTGTGTTCATAATATATAAAAAGGAGTGGATGATTAAATGTTGTACTTATTTCAAGATTTCACTGGAAATATAATGCAATTATTTATTTTCAAAGATTTATTTTTTAAGCTTTGGTGGGAACATACTTTTTTTTCCTGAGTGCTTATCATACCATATTTATTTGATGTTTATGAAGGTTTATGTGTTTATTTGATCCCCTAATAATTAGAAAGCTATTAAAATGACCATCAAAACAGGAAATACCCATGAACACACTTACATAAATTAACATATCAAAGCTGCCAAGTTTATTGAATTCTAGCAGAATCAGGATTCATGAAATATCACTGATGTCAAAGATCTAAAAGCTTCTGTTTGGTTTATGTTGTAGCTTCAAATTAGATTCTACTACTTTAGGTACTTGCCTCATATTGTACAATCTACATTTAAATTGCAGCTGAGCTGAAAACATTCTAAAAGGAGCACAGAGTGAACATAGCTACTAAAAGGGGGAAGAATTATTTTTCATACTAGTATGAAGCAAATGCCTCAAATTTACTATAGTAGGTTCTGTGAATGAAATTACATTCCCAAGATTTAATTTGTGATTCTCCTGTTATTCACTAAGGCATTAGATAGGAATTCAAAATGTGTCTGTGTGTATATGTATGTGTGCCTATACAAACATATACATATAATTTTCCCTTTAATTGCTAACTACTTTTTCTTTTATCTTCTATCTAGAGAAACCTGGCAAAAATGACTCATCCTTAGCACCAAAGTCCACACTCATTTGCATTGCATTTGAGATACAATGTTTGAGTCTACTTTGCTAAATAAAGATGTTTTCCCTACTGAGGAACTCATGGTCAGAATCAATGATATGCAGGCTGGCCTGAATACAGTTTTTCTTTTTTTTAACACTAATCTGTGACAAAAACACCTTGCTATTCTCTTACTGCATTTAAGAAGTTTTAGGTAATGTTTGTATTGATTTGGAATAAAGTAACTGACAACACTGCAATAAATTTTTATTGCTTAGTACTGATCAATATGGATTTTTTTCAGCTGTTCTGCAGAAGATTGCTTTCTAGCGCTTTAGATAGGGTCAGACTATCTTAACGTAATTATACATAATGTAACGAGTTGCAATTCTTGTCACAGGTATTTGGAACTTTTCCTTAACATCTAAACGTAAATTGTGTTTTAGATATAATTACTGGAAGAAAATTGTTCTGTAATTGGGATACTGGTCACAAAAAAATAATCCTGATATTTAAAAACCAGCAAGGGGAAAGAGCTAAATCCTGGTACAAGACTGTAATTTTCCTTCTGCAGCTCAGAATATTGGGAAACATTTCAACAAAAACAGGGAGAAAGAGAAACACACATACTTATTACTATTTCTGTGTTGCAGGTTTTCCTATTATACCAAAATCTAAGTGATGTTATACAATACATTTGTATTTGAGGTTAATGATCAAATCTTTCTGTCTTTTTTTTTCTTTTTAATTAGTTGTATTATTGCATAAGCATTGTACAAAAGTAAAAGATCAAAAATAGAGATGTACATAGGAAAAAAAAGTAAGTAAAATATAGTATATTACAATAATAAATGAGAAAAATATTCAGTACTGTAGTGCACTTTCCCCTTCTTCTCATTTTCTTTTCCCAACCACTAAGTACTACTTATTTATACTTTAAACCTTAATGATTCTTGCTTATATCTATTTAAATCATTTTGTACAATTATTTTTAATCAATTTATCTCTTTTCTTCAAAGCCATATTCTAAATGTCATAGCTTGCCTTGGTGGGTAATACATTGTATGTAAGGAAGCCATTCTTGATTGACTAAAGACGGCATTGTGAAATGAAAGCACATTAGGATCTTTCTAAAGTCAGGGCTGCTGCCTGAAAACAATGTTGGAAGGTGTACTTGAAGAACAGTGACTTTCTCAATTGCATAAGGGAAGCATTTGCCTTCCATTGATGTAATTATAGATATAAAGACTCCCTTGAGTTAAGCAGGTCAAGTCTTCAGGGCACATCCAAGTATATCTAGGCAAAATTGTGTAGTTCTTTTGGTAATACCTTTTCTTGGATATGCTTTCAACTTTACAATCTAGTCTTCAGCCTTGAATTTCCTGGCTGTTTTCTATTCAAGTACTAATGAGAATCAACCTAGCACAACTTCATCAGAATTTGCCAAAATCAGCTAGGTGCTGCTGACCTAGGAATTCTGATGGAAGTAGTCCTTTTCAAATCAGCCTTTTCTTATAGTTCATGGAAAATAGCATCTCAGTGTGATACGTCTTCATACGTTCCCAATACATAACAGCTTGCATTCATTCTATATGAGAATGCAAATACTGCTGTAGGTTCCTAATGCCTACACTCTACAGCTGCCTCAAAGTGAAGAAAACATTGGTGGGTACTGTATCCTTGACAGAAGTAGTATGGCCCATGATAAATTAGCAGCAGTTTATCAGCAGGCAAGACTGTCACTCAATTTCACTATGCCTGACTATACCCACTTTATTTGTTCTACAGAGGAACTTTTGAATTCCCCTCATTATTACATGTACAGTACATGCAGTATGATGTGCTGCAAAACATAATAAATGTTTAAATATACTATTCAAAATATTCTCTCTCTCTCTCTCCCCCCCCACCACACACACATTCACACACACACATTTTACTAGTTATATTACATATTTTACTAGATACATTATTTGATACTTCTTCATGAAAAACAGATTAATAACTTTAGGCAAATGCTTCCTTCATTGCATTATTTTTGTTGCAACAAGATTATTTCAAAAATAGAAATACTTTTGTTATTGTTATTTATATACTGTCTTTTATTTCTGGTCTTGTTATTTATTTATTTAGTTTAAGTACAGTTATATGCATTATTCTTTGAAAACATCAGTAGTTAAAAATTTATTTTGGGATGTGTAGAATTTTTTTGTACAGCTATACAGCATAATAGGAATAGCTTTTCTCTGCCCAAATTCTCTTCTGGAAAATCAGTATATACTACAGTAAAACAATACATTAAGATCTTAGACGATATTTGATTTCAAAAATAAGCATGAGAGGGTAAAATAGATCATGGTCTACAGTCTAAAGTAGGAAAATGCTATCTTTTTGGGCTGAATGCCACCCTCTCTCTTTTTGCAATGGCTGGCTGCGGGAAGGAATGTGGCTGGTTACATTAATGGAAGGATCTAAAAATAAAATTGTCCTTTTGTGGGGGAGGAGGAATTCTGGCAGAGTGTCAATGTCTGGCTCAGTTTTTGGTGTAAACATTTTTAAGAGGTACTAGAACCTTTCAATACTTAAGACTACCCAACTCCCATAAAAATACAAACTTTTCAGGCCCATAGTTTCTAAGACCCTAAAGGTGAATTAGCTCTTAGGTTGCCCGCTTTACTGAAAAAAAGAATTGTGATACATTGCTCTGGACACTGAAATTGTTCAGTACATGCAGATCTGTACATTCCAATGTGGGAACGGTAAATGTTATACACAACAGTAAAACATTTACCATTTGAAACAATAGATGGTACTGACAGCATCTGTTTGTTGTATAGATGACAGGCTATCTGGACATTATATATGTGTATGTGTGTGTGTGTGTGTATACACACACACACACACACACAAATATTTATTGGAATGAATGAAATTATGTCTTGGAAAAGACACAACCTTTGCAGTTGTGGCTAGTTTATTGTGAGGAATTTTGTATATGACTGAACTAAATCTAGTATATCTGCATTTATTTTAGTTTTTTGAAGGATCTTTGTTTAAAGAGACCACTGACATTTTTTCCAGTCCACTAAACTGAAGAGTTCTTTTTGTTTTCTCTTACATCGTACAACTAAGATTGTGAATGGAAACATTAACTTGTGCTCAAAGATACTACTGGTCTTGTTGCCTTTGGAATAAAAATGAGGTTATAGGAAAGCGAAGGTCATCCGTTCTCATCAAGTCGTTGTTTCCTTGACTGGATTACCTGCTTGGCAATGGTTTTAATGTTATTTCTGCACAGGTATCATTGAGGTCCATGCTATTTTCTTAACTCTCTTGCTGTGAAAATGTTTGCCAAGGAATTTGTACAGTCTGATTTATGATGTAGATGCATGGGGGAAAAGAGTAAGATTTTTCAGGGAAAGCACATATGACCAGAGGCTATTTACTGTATGTATTAGATATCAGTCAAATGACCATGAACTTCATCAGAATGATTGTTATCTGTAATTTCTTCTATTTCTGAACATTGAATATGTCTAAAGCTTTTAACATTTTAGATGCACTCTTGTTAAAAACAGTCTTCAATGTAGCCTGTGGTCATGGTTATAAGTATGGCATCACAAACAACAACCTGAATATTTTTACTGAACCCTATTCTTTCAAGATATTTTTATATCATATATTTCCACAGCTTCTATGTGTTGAAACATTTAAGCAGGCGTTGGATGGTTTTGATCTCATAGTTTCCTGTGAGGCTTTATAATTCAATACTGGAATGTAATTATGGATCCAGCAAGCCTGGAACCATCTCCTTAACCTTGTCAGCCTAAGAAAATTGTAGGCCCAGTGCTTTTAATGGCCTTTACCATCAATGAATTACTGTCTTGCTTGAGGGTTTTTGGAAAAGACAGATATCTACCTCTGTTTCATTTCTCTTTTATTTCTGTCCAACATGACTTTTTTTTTCTTGGTTAACAGCAAAATATAATTTGCACCTGTCTATTAATTATGGTCTCTTATTTTTATGTCTACATTCTGGTATTGGCATGCCATAAAATGCTGTTTTGCACTGTTTTTTTTTAAAGGTAAATACCTGTATTTTCTTTTCACTAATGTATATTTTGCATATGCATCAGTAATCAATAAAATATTCCAATATAAAATTAAAGTATGGGTAAATTTATTTACTTTGTCTTTTCATTGAATGCTGACCTTTTCTATTTTACATTAGAAGACTTAATTATAATTCAAAATTCAAAATGTGCAGTTCTCTAAATTTTGCAATTATATATATATATATATATATATATGGGGGGGGTCTGTGTGTGTCTGTGGGTCTGTGGATCTGTGTGGGTCTCAAAAAAATACACTTTCATTATTATGATAAATCATTAATTCAAGTGGTATAATATTAAGCCTTATTGTTTATTATATAATATAGCTTTTCAAGTTTCTAAAACTATCTGTGTTCCATATGAGAATAGAGACAAAAAAGAACAAGATATAAACTTTGTGATAAAGTATAAATAATTACCTCCTAAAGGACTATTTAAAACAAATTATTATAGATTAAACTAGTGGCTTCACTAAAAATACAAGAAGTTCATGGTTATATGCTTCAAGGCATATTTTCCCATTATCCTAACATACAATCCCCTAGAGTTTTGATATGTGAATAATTGACAAAACTGCATCATGCCTGAGGTTTATAATCATAGTATAATCCAATATTTGCTTAGTAGTAGGTTCCTGGTGTTCCAAACAGGTCTCATGATTTTATTAAAGTTCTTGTAAGAAAAGACATCTCATTGACAAGCTTCTATTACCTTAGTTAATCTTCTCTGGCTCATCTTTATTAAAGTTCTTGTAAGAAAAGACATCTCATTGACAAGCTTCTATTACCTTAGTTAATCTTCTCTGGCTCATCTTTATTAAAGTTCTTGTAAGAAAAGACATCTCATTGACAAGCTTCTATTACCTTAGTTAATCTTCTCTGGCTCATCTGTATAAGTTGTGGCTATCTAGCTTTTGGAATGGGGGGACAGCTTCTATAGACCCTCTCTTCATAATGTACAAGTGACAAAGTCTACTATCACCATAGGTAATTGTAACAGTAAATTATCTTAGTGAAATACTTTCCGTATTGAAAATACTACTCTGATACAGAGATACTGATGCGCAACACCGTGCTGCATGTGAACAATAACCCAGGCAACAGAATGAATCACTTGTTTCCTTTTTTTCAGTTAGCCTTCTGTGGGGATAAAACAAAGCATCAGTCTTTCAACTTTATAAAATAGCTGTATTGTTAACTTAGCAAAATGTGTGCGTGTATGCATTTCATATCTACTAAACATTGGTTGGGGAAGAACGTAATTATATATGTAGGACCACATTATGGATTCTGTGTCTGCTTTTCTGCTTTTAGTAGATATCTTGTAGACAGATACCTACTAGTTTAAAAGTCATGCCCCAAATCTCCTTGTCTTCAGGTAGAATTGCATCAGTACTTCTGCTTGTTCATTAAAGAAAAGGGCAGACTGCCAAGTTAGCTAACTGAGGAAAAAAGACTTGAAGTGTCTGCTCCTTCATTTTATTTTATTTATTTATTTTTACTCTTTGATATTCAAGGTTCATTTCAAAGAACAAAAGGGACAGAAAATGATTTATAAAGAGACTAATTCCTAAGCAGGGTTCAGCAGTCTTTTTTATTTTGTATTTGAAAAACTGAAAATATTTTTTATGATTTTTGTTTTCTTCTTTTGGTAGATTAGTTTAGAGATACTTGAAAAATAAGATTGATTGATTGATTGTGTATTTCTATAAAAATTGCGTACTCATTGCTATCAGGCTGATGATCATCAGCTTTTGCTCTTCTCTGACTTTTTCTTTAAAAAATAATAGAATAAAAAACCATAAAAATTAAATTTAGAAATGTGAATTCAGATACTATATATTTGCAGTTTGTCGAAAATGCTGTGTTTAGACTATTGACAAGGATCTGTTGAAAAGTGTTTTACTTGCTACAAAGCTATCAGAGGCACCATATTGTGCTTTTGTTTTCTGCTCATATACAAAAAACAAACATTTATTTGGGGAAAAAAGTTCATAAAGGGTATGTTTGCTGACTTGAATTGTAGTTAGTGTTTTAGTGATAAGTTTTCAATTGCCTTTTACTTATATTTGTGACTATGTATGTATGTGTTTGTGTGTACACATATAAACACAGACACATGTGAATTAAGACCTACTGTATGACCAGCTTCAGCTGGTGCAACTGCTGTGGCTCCTCTTGGATCATGGTAACCTAGTTTCAATTCTTCATATATTAGTAACATCACAACAGGATTAATGTAATGTACTTATGAACTTATGCTCTGCATAAGGCTACTATAAGACAGTCTTAAAACTGAAGTTCATATAGTGTGCAACTCCCATATTGATAGATGATGATTAATATGATCATAACACCCATCCTTAATGTATTGCATCAGCTGCACCCAGTTCAAGGTGCTAACCTTAGTCTACATGTCCTTAAATGGCTTAGAGCCCAATCTAAAAAGGAAGAACACAGGATATAAAATAAAGAGTAATTGCCTTGAACCTCTCAGAAGATGGTCTGGCATTAAGCAAGCAAGCAAGCAAACATATTTGAAATGAAATATATTAGCAAAACCTATTCAGTAATATAAATGCTTTTTTTTTTTTTTTTAGAAAAAATTGTCAATAAAGAAATAGGTGGAAAAGCTTTAACAAAGAGTTATGAAAGTGAAATGGATAAGAAATAAACTCTTTTCTCTATCTCTAGGTTAGACTCATCTTCAACAAGAAATAGAGAGCCTGGCTATGATTAGTTTGTCTACTACAAATGGGAAAAAAATGAACTGATTTGTCTCTATGAATGCAGTGGCAGTTATCACTATCATCTTGACTGACTTTCTATCTAAATGGAATCTAAATAGAGCAACTGAACTATTCCACATAGCAGATGCCCTGTTAGCATGACTCTATTGACCTCAGCTACAGGCTGCAGTGAGCCATGCAAGCCACATTTCTACTAGCCTTTCACAATATGAAAAGATTTTCTTCTTTCTGATAATAGAAATTTATCGAGCCACTGCTACTATCATACCATTTTCTGAGTATAAGCATTATAAAAAAGGGGGAAAAAAATCAATATTGCATTTAAGTGTACAGACAGCAATATTTCAAGTAATTATTGTCCCATCCTGCAGAGGTCAGATGACTATAATATACATTTATTGAATTTACTTATGAGTCTCCCATTGTCTTTTCCAATTTTTTAAATGTGCTCTTTATTTACACTGTTTCAAAGAAAATCATTTTCTTGTATTTGTTTTCTTCAAAAATTAGCATTATTTATTATTTGAAGCTAAACAGAAGGGCTTTTCTTCAATGGGGTTTAGTAAAATTTGACTTTTATATTTAGGTAATACTACAGATAAGATATTAGAAGATACTATGAGCAAATTGTCAAAGCAATCATTTTCCCAGTTGTACCATTTGACTGTGGAAGCTGGACTATTTAAAAAAGCTAAACTAAGTAAAATTGATGCCTGTGAAGTCTGACACCAAAGAAAATTTCTTTGGATCACAAGAAAAAAGCAAAGCATTCAATGCCAAATGAACTAAAAATAGACTGATTACTAGAAAAACTAATCATGGAGCTAAAGCTTGAATATTTGGATATATAATGCAAGGCAAGAGTCACTAGAGAAGACCTTGATGCCTATTGAATAAAAAAGGCTGACTAAATACAACCAAAAGTATTCAAGAACCAAAGCAAGCTATTAATGGCAGACAGTTATGGTAAAATTTTATCAGGTGATAAATAGTCAGAAGCAACCAAACAACTGAACAACAGACATGAACATAGCAACCAATAATAAGACAAGTGCTATATATAGGCAAACTCCTTTGAAAGAAGTGGGATATCCACATATGGATATCCACATAATGTTTATATTTATAATATAGAGGTGAATAACAAATGGTCCTGTACTTGTTACTGACAACAGTTTCTATAATCTTCTCCAGAGAACCCCCACTCCTGTTTTGATTACATTCTGCCAAACTGGTTTCCATCAGATAATGCTATTCCAACTATGATCCAACACTATCTCATTTTTCGAGAGAGAGAGGGGGAGGGGGAGAGAGAGAGAGAGAGATCTCCACTAGAATATAAGAATAGTAAAATGACAGACATAAATAAATAAATAAAAAGAGAGAGAGATTGAATTTTGAACTGCCTGTAATATCCAACTAGAGTTTATCCTGGAAACCTTCAGCAAGAATTAATATTCAGTATTTTAGAACCTATGGTCAAAGATAGATCTTTACCCATGATAATACCTATGTATATTACTTTCACCCATGTTTATTACTTTTTCTAAGCTTCTTACATATTAATAATCACATATCCTATAGATCCAATTTTAATAGATCAGAGAAGATATATTTCAAGATCACTGTGGTATTATTCAAAATCATAATTGAGAACAACTTTTTTTCCAATAAAAACATAGTTATGGCATAAAAACTGTCTACATGAAATTATTCTGGGTAATATTGTTTTTAGATCCTGGAGATTGGAAGGACTATAAATAAACATTGTAAATAAAATGATCAAACCTGAGAAGACATCTGAAAGAGAAGAGCAACCTTCAGCTTCATGTAGCATTTGACCAGTAACTTCACAACCGGGGATGAGAGACAATGAGACCTTATATGTAGATCTTAGCCCAGGACTATATAGATAGAGGCATCTGGGACAGTCTCATCAGTCACGCATGGATAACTATTATAATGGATTCCACTCTCTTTCTCTGTATTTTTATTCTGAGCAATATATTTATCTGTGTTTTTTTCCCTCCCTCTTTCTTTGCTTCCTTTCTTTTCTTTCTGTCCTTGTTAAGTGAATAGTCATTTCCTAACCCATTAATTTGCTCACATTTTCCTCTACATCACTGCAGGAAACATGGATTTTTGTAGACTGGAAATACAATTATTGGTGAGCTGAACATTCAGTCTACTTTAAATTAATCCAGTTCATGAAGATGGAAGGGATGGCTTTGAAGTGGAAGAAACAGAAAGAGCATAGGTATAGAATTCCAAACAGAAGACTGACGGGGGCGGGGGGGGGGGGGGGAGAGAGAGAAGCACAGGCAGGCAGGAATGATGGTGAATCAATTAACTTTTTTTCCCCTTTTTCTTTATTATAAGCCCCTGTATGCAGAGGTCAAGAATATGCATAGATCTCCTCCTAGCACATCTCTCTTTAAAACAATGAACCTGATTAAATTTGTTTACAAAGGAAAAAGGGGGAAAAAAAGAGGGCTCATGCCACTTGCAAGCACATAAGATTTCTTTTTATCAGAAGAGAAAAAAAGGTAATATTAAATGACTTTCACAAATGTTAGATCCTTAGTTCAGCCTAGCATTTAATACAATCTGTTAATTTAAGGTCCTGTCTTTCTTCTCATCTTTCCTAGTACAGTTTGAACCAAGGTCCCATATACACACACACACATATATATACACACACACATACTGTACATACATACACACACACATACATACATACACACATACATATATACATACACACACACACACATACATATAT
>NW_006541271.1:1199-13628 GCF_000186305.1 Python bivittatus
GGCAGGAAGGCGCCTGCAAAATATTACGATGACGATTCAGAAGGCAGGCAGAAACGGCAGGAAGATTCGCATTCAGGCCTGCCCGCACAAAGGGGCTCCCACGGGTGTGGTCACCCAGCGTAAATAGGGGTCTTCTCCTCCCCGTTTTGCAAGCCTAGATGATCAGGAGGGGAAGGAGGCTCCTGGGGATCCCCCAAAGTCTCGTACCCCTAAAGATGAATGGATTGAAATTTTCGGCCCTGGCATTAGCAAGACTTTGGTCTGTAAAAGTCGGCGCCACGAGAAAGTTCCAAGTGCAACCAGACTTCTTTCTGGCACAACTCTGACACCGGTTCCACTTTTGTAAGAAACCATAAGGCACTGCTTCCAAACCTGGGTAAATTACCTAAAATGGGGTAAAAGTGGCTTTTCTGTGGGTAACGACATACGAACCCATTACCCATTCACAACAGGGGCATTTAAATTGACTTAAAGAGTGCCACATGGCCTAAAATATATTCAAAAATCTCCCAAAGTATTCCTATTCAGATGAAAACGGATGAATTTACCAATGGTAATTTGTTGAAATGACTTAAAGATCATTCCATGATACTGATTTTAAAATACAGGTAGTCCTCGAGTTACGACCGTTCGTTCAGCGACCATTTGAAGTTAGGGTTTTGGGTAATGAAGGAAAAAGTCGGGAAGCACTCTGTATCATGTTTCCTGATGCATTAAGCCCTGCCAGCATTCACAGCAAAGCACGGATGCCGCTTTTGGGGGGAAATCAGTATTTCCCGTGTCTCGATATTAAGAGATGGGAAATTTGATTGCGTTTCCCTCTGCACTGGTTCCAGGGCTGTTCATGCGTCTTTTTCTTCTCTTGTTCCTAATTCCCACAGCAGCCCAGTGAGGTCGGTTCATCTGCAATGCACAGCCTGCCCCAAGGCCTCTCAGCTAGTTTCCAAAATAACAAGAAAAGCTTTTCTGGTACTTTTCGTAAATGTGGTTTGTTTTTGTGAATTCCGCTGGTGCATCGTCAGTCGAGGATTATTTCAACAATACTGAAGATTGTCATAGTTTGGGTAGAGGAGTTTTAACAGCAACAACAACTTGGGCGCGTGTTATGTCTGAAGACATTACTTGAATACTTCCTAGATTTCTGGCTAGAACGTGAATTTCCAAACAAAGAAGATACGATTCTTGTTTCTTCTTGGTGTTCTTTGATGAATGCACAGCAGCAGTTTGGGCACCTGTTGTATTTTAAGATATTATTTAGATCCACAACCTCAGCAACTTTAAAGTGACTGGACTTCAACTCCCAGAATTCCCCAGCCAGCAGGGTGGCTAGGGTATTCTGGGAGTTGAAGTCCATGCATTTTAAAGCATGCTGGCTGGGGAATTCTGGGAGATGAAAGAGGGTGTTTGCATTTTGTTGTGGGTTTCTTAAGGAGCTTCCAGTGAGATGCAGGGAACATCGTGCCAAAATATGTCCAGATGTTTCCTTCCCTGCAAAAGAGACTTCTGATCTTTTAACTTCTTCTCAGGGTGCTGGAGAATTCATTTTGAACATTTCTTGGTTTTCTGGAGCTGAGTGGATTGTTGGATTGTGGCCATGAGAGCAACTGTTGGTGCAGTTTTCTTTTCACATCTTCTCATCAGTCTGAAGACTCATCGGCTGCCCACTGTCCCACTCTGGAAAAGCCCCATGGGAGAAACTTGAAGATTGAAGAGAAGGGTGGGAAGCCAGGGAGGCTGCAGATGGTTGGAGAGCGGATGGTCAGTTCTCTATCACTTTATCCCTCTGCAGCCTCCCTGGCAGCCCGTACTTCCCCATCAAAAAAGCCTCCCCCTTGGGATTAAGGTGGGCAGCCAGGGAGGTTACAGATGGTTGGAGGGAAGATTGTATGTTCTCATCTCTCTATCCCTCTGTAGCCTTCCTGGCTGCTCCCATTTACTCATCTGAAAAATCCCCAGGAAAAGCTCTCTCCTGAGGTCTTCCTTAGGCATTGAATAGAAGGATAAGAAGCCAGGGTGGTTGCAGGCAGCTGGAGAGAGGACTGCCTGTTCCCCATTGTGTCCGCTTCATCCTCCTTGACTGCTCACACTTCCCCCTCTGAATAAGCTCTTCCCTTTTATCATCCCTTGGGATTAAGGTGGGAAGCCAGGGAGGCTGCAGATGCCTGGGGAAAGGATTGTCACTCCCTATCTTTGTATCCTTTTTGTAGCCTCCCTGGCTGTCCATCCTCCCCCATCAGAAAGTCCCCTGAGAGGAACTTCCTCCTGAGATCTTTCCTTTGAATTGAGTGGCAGGCAGGGAGGCTGCAGAAGAATGGAGAAAGGACAGTCTGTCCCTCATCTCTCTGTCTTTTCTCTGCAGCCTCCCTGGCTGCCCCCACCTGAAACAGCCCCCCTGGAAGGACCTCCCCTCTGAGGTCTCCCCTTGGGTTGAATGGAAGGATGGGAAGCCAGAATGATTGTAGATAAATAGAGGGTTGTCTGTTCTCCATCTTTTGTCCTTCTGCAGCCTCCCTGGCTGCTCATCCTTCCCTCATCCTTCCCCAAGCCTCCTGGGAAGAGGTCCCTCCTGAGATCTCCTCTTGGGATTGAATGGAGGGGTGGGCAGCAGGGAGGCTGCAGATGATCAGAGAGAGGATTGCCTGTTCTCCATCACAAAGGAGAATTGTACTTTCAGACTTGCAATATTCTGTCAATGTAGCTTTAGAATAAAACAGAATTAGCTCATCTGGTTGTGATTCCTATCTGGTTTACCCCGCAAGGCTGACATCAATCTTGCAAGTCTGAAAATACAATCTCCCCCTGACTCCTTTACAGACTGAGAAACTAGGGAGGGTCCCTTCTGAGCTTCTTGTCCCGCCTGCTATCCAGCTGTGGGCTATGCTGTCTCTTATCTGTCTGTTTCTTAGGCAACGTCTCTTCCTCCCATCTCCCAAGGTCTTTCCCACATACCATTATTAACACGCTCCAGGGGGCTTGGACTACAACTCCCAGTGCATCTGATATGTTGGCAAGTATAGTCTGATGCCTAACAAGAACGCTGCAATCGATGTGTTGTTTTTACTTAGTTGTAACAAGCTAAAATGTTCTGGACTTAGAAAGTCCTACCCAATGAGACTCTTTCAACCTTCTCCCCAGATACATAGCCTTGGTCAATCAGTCACCAAGGTCGTTGGAAGAGGGCAATAGCCCATTCATTTTTCTCCTCTGACTCATCATGGGTCTTGGCAATGATGAGTCTGTTCACGCTCTGCAAATCCTTCCTGTTCACGCTCTGCAAAGCCACCAAGTTCCTGGTTTCCATTTTCTGGCCCTCTATGGTGACTTTTGTCACAGGACACAATTACGAATGAGAGGCTTTGACTCGGCACTCCGCATTCTTCCTGACTGGAGTCATTGGCCTTGATGGAGGTGTTGGCACAAAGCCACCAGGAGCACTAGGTGGCTATGAAAAGACTCATCCAGTTTTCTAATCCTCTAAGAATCATAATGAGGCCTTCTGGATGACCATCTCCAACCATCACCTAGGGTACTGTTGGGGTAAAGGTGCAAAAGGACCATCACAAGTTATGGGATCACCAATCGTGTGAATTTCAGGATTGTGGCTAAAACAGCTTTCTCTGGAGGACCTCAGAGGTTTGTAGTAGGCAGCATGCCAAACAGAGCAGTTTCTTGGTGTCTGTGTTGGCTAAAACTCTAAAGTACCACTAGATAGTAAGCACGTTTAGCTGCTGGGGAGGAACAAACAAATAAACAAAAAATAAATTCAGGTGCACTTTTAAGTCAAGTTTCCCCCATGGCTGTAATGCATGCTGATAGCATGAAACACGCACAGCAGAAGATTCTGGCTTGGCAGGAGTCAGAAATAGGTGTACGTGGGAGCCATACAGTGCAACCTGTTCTTTCCTTTAAGGGGAAAAATGTTCCACATACTCACAAGAATGTCAAGCTTTCCTTACAGGTGGCTTCTCCGTTGGAGCACTTCTAGGACAGACCAGGTGACTCCATGATCCTGCATGGTCCCATAGTCATTCCAAGAAGTACTCCAAAGAGGAAACTGCCTCTGGGGAATGCCTCGTGTTGCTGTGACCACGTGGGACATTTTTGCGGTAGAAAGAAAAAATATTTTAAGGTATTGGGTTTTTTTTCCCTGGGAAAGGATGCATCTAATTGGACTTCATCTTTGGTAGCAATGGTCTTTCCATGGATCAGTTCACAACCAGACTCCCAGATCTGTTCCTAGCAAGATCTGAGGTGGAATTATTTTACATTTCTACTGAAGCTAATGCTGCAGAAACCTTTACTGATGTTAAGTCGTTTGTCCAATCCATATAGTTATGATTTACAGAAGAAAGGCATGGAAAATCTGCATTTTGGGATCCTTGAAATCAGAAATGTCTTTACAACAGCTGTCTCCACCCCTTGACAGCGTCATACTACAAACCCCAGGATGCCCAGCCGGCAGAGAATTCTGAAATGTAGTGTCTCAAGGCATCTTAAAAATACCAAATTTTTAAAAAAGATGCTCTAAAATAAGGCATTGGTGAAAGGCAAACTCTTAATTCTTCTTTTTTTCTTGTCATATTTTAACACATCTATTAATTAACATGTCTGAACATAAGATAAGGCTGCCACAGAATAAGAATTTAGATCTTTTTTCCCCCTTGGTTATTCATTAATACATGCTGAAACATGACAAAACAATTCAAAAGGACAGGAGTTTTGCACTTTACACTAGAAGATCGAGTTTATTATTCCCATTCTGTTTCAAAACTCATCTTCACTAGGGACTGGAAACTTGTATCCTTGTTGAAGAAAACCTAACGTCCTTCCCAGAAACCCACCCAGTTTTTAAATTTTAGTCTCAATAACGCTCTGAACTGGGTTTAAAATGGAGTTTAATTGTTTGGTTGTTTCTGGCTTTACCCCAGCAAAAGAGCTAACTTGTATCCGCTATCGCTGCCTACTTGAAACAGAAAACCTTTCCACGGGCTGTGACAACCTTTAAAATTAATCCTTTCGTGATTACATCAAATGTTGGTCCAATCCAGTTTCCTGTCTCTGAAAGGGTGAGGCTGTTAAGGTCCACGTGTGTCAAGGAGAGTCCCCACAGGCTAAATCTGAAGATCTGGAAGTATTTTCAGTTTTGGAAACCATCACATTTGTTCGCTTTCTGCTTCCAACCTCTCTTTACAGCTCTTGCAGTGTTTAGGATCCAGATAACTATCTGAGTATTTTCTCAGATGTTTATCGCATGCGTCTAGGATGCTACGTGTCCAAATCTTCTCTAGGTTCATCACAGCGAGACAGATGGAGGTACCAGTCAAGGAAAGCACATTTCGGGGAGTGATATTGTGACTGTAAACCATTAGCTTCAGTTTGTTTGTTTGAGGAATGGAAAAGAAATTTGCCTGGTGCAATTTTAATGTGAATTTAACTAAGTCCACACCTTCAAAACAATTTGTAAAGCAAAAGACACTTGTTAGCGCCAAGTGAACGTTTGGGTATGGAAGCTGAATGCAAAGGTGACTTCTTCAAGATCTCCAGATCTGAATCAACTTTCCCAATCAGATCGACAATGGGAATTAAATAATTTGGATGCATTCTTCTCTGGATCAATTCAATGATTTAGAAGGGCAAAGGCATCATCTTTCCCCCCCGCCCCCCACATTTCCCCATCAACTGCATGAATCAAATCAGTCTGAGTCGCAATATCAAATCAAATCAATTTTTTCAAACGGCGGTTTTGAATCTAATTTCAGGATCAAACTGACATTTTAATCAGATTGGAGCTATTTGTTTATTTATTATTCAAATTTATATAGCTGCTCGTCTCGTATATATATGACTCTGGGCAACTCACAAGCAATTAAAACAAATGTTAAAAAAACACACACACACAACCATTTAAAAAACAAGGAAAAAAACCAAAATAAAATCATATGAAAAAGCTAATTCATGTATTCCTAACTCTTCCGCATTGACCTTCTCACTCCTCTGAATTTGGGGTTCATTTTTCCAGTCCCATTTAAACAAAAAACGTGTACAAGAACTAGCACAGGCAGGAAATGAACACAAAATTGCGTTGGTACAAAACCGACTAAAATCTCTCGAAAGTTTTAGGACAGCCAAAAATGAAAAGGCACACCAGTCTGGGTACAAGCAGTTTAAAATTAAATTAAATTAAATTAAATTAAATTAAATTAATTTTTTTTAAAAAATCTCCAGTGGATATAGGTGAAATTGCAGCTGATTTGGAATTTGGAACTCCTTGGAAAAAACAAGGAACAAAAATCAACAGGAAAATTGGCAATGGGTTTCCATGTGCTGTTCCTCTGGATTTTCAAGCTTTCGGTATCCCAAACTTTATCTGATGCCCCCTCCTCTTCCTCATGGGGCCCTGCCCATTCAGATTGAATGCCTTTCTGATCTGCATCATGGTGGCCCAGCTCTCCACTCAACCCAAGCCATCATTGCTCCTGATTGCATTCCCCCCATCCCTTGGCCAACTAGTCCTCATGGAGTTTCCCTTTGCGCTGAGCAAGCTGGAAACCTCCCGAGGAACGTCTCCCTTGAAGAACTTCACCCTTCGCGAAGGATGCTCCTTTGCTGGCTTGTCAGGGAGCCCCGTGGGACGGGGGCCGGAGGGGGGGCGAGGGCCTTCTTCAAAGCCTCCCCAGCTCAGCGTTCCTCCTCTGAACGGCATCTTTATTGCTGAAAGGAAGCGAGCGAGAGCGACTTTGCTTGGCTGACCTGATAAAAATTGTGCTGAGGCGACGGTCTTTCTTTGCTGACAATCTCAGTTCCTTATTAGGGTGGGTTTGCAGGGGGGGGGCGCGGAGGGAAGAAATAGCTGCCTGAATGCCTTGTTCCTCCACCTTCTCCTCCCCTGCGGTCTCCTTCTCCGCTATCCATAATCTCGACACCGGGCTCTTCCCTTTCGTATTGAACCGGGGAGCCAGACCTGCAAAACGCATCATTTTGCAGAGACAGAAAGGGGACGGGCTGGAAAGACGGTGGCAGCCGGGGAGATGCTGGACAGGCTGTTACGGGCCCGGCGGGCGAGATATACGGCCTATCGACAGGAGCGGTGGGGCCGGGCGAGGAGCCGAGAGATTTATCGCCCCCCTCGCTCGATCCGTTCTCCACCGCCGAGCCAGGTTTGGCCAAAATGGATTACGAATCGGTGTCCAAATAATGCATATCTATGTGGCCAGCCCTCAACCCTACCTGTTTGTCAAGGACGACCTCCAGCTGAACTTCGTTTTTTAACATCATCGTCATCATTAAATAAAATAAAATAAAATAAAATAAAATAAAATAAAATAAAATAAAATAAAATAAAATCCTCGCTTTGGCCACATCCCTGAGTTTCTATCATTTTTCTTAAAATTTCAACCTCACTGGCCCTGTTTCCTAAATCTGCTACTGAAAATATTGCAGGATAGGGCGGGGGCAGATGGCACCTCTGGGCTAGGTGCTGGTGATGAAAC
This sequence comes from Python bivittatus, assembly GCF_000186305.1. The sequence goes on from NW_006541271.1 coordinate 8,690, forward strand.
ATTGTCCGTTTGCCAAGGATGAATGCAACAAACTTCATACAGAAAGCTAGCCTATCAGGGAGAAAGCAAAGCTAGGATACTTTGTCCTGTCTTGCCTGTTTGCAGGGTGCTGGAGGTGGTTTTCAACAGAAGACATCATTTAACCCTGATCCATCTATGAAGAGAAGGCCAAGATTTCAGATGCCCTAGATCAGCGTTTTCCAAACTTGGCAATGTGAATTTAGCAACTTTAAAATGTATGGACTTCAACTCCCAGAATTCCCTAGCCAGCATGCTGGCTGAGGAATTCTGGGAGTTGAAGTCCAGACATCTTAAAGTTGCCAAATTTGAAAAACATTGTGTTAGAGTCCGGCTCCCTTGAAAACAAGGATCAGAATAAAGATGAGATCTGAATTTAGTTATCCATGATTCCAGTTTCTCCATCTTTTGCATAGATATGGGCTGAGTTTCTCCAACTCTAGTTATGGAATTAATCAATTTTCTCAGTTCAAACAATATCTACAACATACTACGCCTTGGACTTGCCTAACAAACTTTGAATTACATCTATGCTGGTCTTTGACTGTAATCAGGATTTGATTTGAATTACATTAAGCTGTTTTCTGGATTAAAAACCACAGCTTCTCAAACTCTGTGGTCTCCTGGCTCCCTAAAATGACAAAAAAAATTATTTGTGCAAATACTCTACCCCTGTCACGGATAAAACTAAAGATTTCATCGGGGTTCGGGTTGGGTGAGAAATAAGTATATGATTTATTTTTAATCATTAATTTTTAATCTCCATCAGATGAAACAATGATAGATAATCATGCAACTTGATTAAAGAAAACCATTTCATTGGAAATAGGCCAAAAAGCCACACCCCAACAACAGTGCAATTTAAAACCATATTTTTAATGGAAGGATGAGCTTCTGAGATCTGTGGTTTAGTCTGAAGACAGACACTCTCATTTTACAAAGTCAGAGATGGGGGAAGGGGAAGGGGAGGGGAGGAGGAAGAAGAAGAGACAAAGGAGGAAAAGGAAGGGGTGGAGGAGGAGGAAGAGGAAGAGGAGGGAAAGGAGGGAGGGAGGAGGAGGGGAGGGAAGGGAAGGGAAGGGAAGGGAAGGGAAGGGAAGGGAAGGGAAGGGAAGGGAAGGGAATAAGATAAGACAGGATAAGACACTGAAGATAAGGCAAGAATCAACATATGGAAGGTTTACAAAGGGAGATCCAAACTTGAAATAAGGTCGAATTTTCTAACCGTGAGAGCTATGAAGCAATTGTCCATCCTATCTCCTAGAGTCATGGGGACTCCATCACTGGAGGGTTTCAAGCAAAGGTTGGACAGCCATTTGTCTGAGATGGTCTGAGGATTCCTGCCCTGGGTTAGACTAGAAGACCTCTCACCTTCCAACCCCATAATTCTATGATTCTATGATTCATAGCTCCTGAGGGTAGGGCCAGTGAGTAGAAGTTCTACAGAGAGAAGTGCAAACTCAGAATAAAGAGGAATATCATTATCATGAATGCTATGGAACAGTGGACCAGGAGTTGCAGGGTCTTCATCACTGGAGGGTTTCAAGCAAAGTTTGGACAGCCATTGGTTTGAGATGGTAGGAGGGTGTCTGTCCTGGGCAGAGGGTGGTCTAGAAGACCTCCAAGGTCCTTTCCCATCTTAGTATTTTATGATTCTATGAAATAACTACCTCCGCCATGTTCTCTGAGGGACCATCAGCCAAATTCAGGGAAAGGAGTTTCAAAGGAGATGTTTCAACAATGTACAGCTGGTCATCTCCAGCCTTTGGAAATTCTCCATCCAATCTGTGGGCAGAGGGTGGTTTCTCAAAATTGTTCTCAGCAAGGAGAAATTTGCCAGCCGTTGAATGGAAGACAAGAAGCCGAAGCAAGAAAATTGCATCGAAAGTAAGCATGATCTTTGGCCACCTTGTCACCACATAAGTGGAAGGACACCCCATTGCAGGAAAATGCTGTTCTCCTTGGAAAGAAATAAGGTAAAAGGAGGTAGAAAAACCAGTGCATTTTTTGTGGGAGGGGGGAGACCTTGCAGAGGTGAGAAGCCCGAAAAATGGCAAATTTCTGAGTGGTGCCATGAAGAAGAGGACACAGATGCACGCATGTCTCACCTTGCCACTAAAATTAATGCAAAGTGGCATTCAGAAGAAATCCACCCCAGTTCCTCCTCTTCTGAGAAAGAAGTTTTAAGAGACAATTCTCTTTCCTGCCGTAGAAAGTGATCTTTGGGGGTGGGGGGGAGAGAATGCACCATAATGTCTTTTCCCAGTAATCGTTTGATCAAAAATATTAGAGCAGGTGGCAGTTTGGGGACAAAGCAGAGGTCACTGCTTCCCACCAGACAGTATTCGAGGGGTTGTCACCAGGAAGAACTATGGCTTACTCCAAGCTAAGATATTAGTTGCTTGAGATTATATTGATTAGGCACCCGTTTCGGTCCCAGGATGCAGGTTGAAAGCTATTTTTCACCCTAGGAGTCTTGGAAGGGGGACACTTAGTCTTCCTTCTGTATCTGGGTTGAACTTTTGAACTTCAGGCGTAGCGATTCATCTCCGAGAGCCACCGGGCACTGCCTCCAGCCCCAGGACTTGGTAAAATCTCAAAGTGTTGAAGTTAAGGATGCCAATATGGATGGGGAAAGCTATTACTCATCTGGCTGAATGGTTTTTTTTTTTCTTGACGTGCACACAAGCCAGGAACAAATCACGCACACACAAAATCGTGTGGCCTACTTTGCAACCACCGGTTGGTGGGAGAAGACCTTGGTTCACATTGGTTGAGTTACAACCCGAAGAACGAATCCTTTTGAAGTTGTTGGGGCTTGCTTTGAGGATATTCCTTGCAGAAAATTAACTTAGCAGGGTCAAGCAGAGTACTTTTTCCCGAATAGGCCCTGCAATAATTTGATAGCTTCGTCCACATGTTATGCTCAACCAGAAACTGGTCAACCGTGTGGTCCCCAACCGGGATACACATACTCAGCCCGTGAGGTGAGTTGAAGGTTCAGGATAGCGTAACAACCAACAAAATTGCATTGAATGATATGGTTAAGTCAAGTTCATGTTGGGCAAAGACAACTGACTCAAAGCTATCATTCCAAGATATTATTACTATTGTGGTTGTTGAGATTAGCTGCCACAGAATAATGCAGCTTGGACTGCTCTAAAAATAATGTTCTGATGGAGAGCATGTTGTTCGTTTGTTAGATGTGTATCCTGCCTTTCAATCAGGAGCAAAAAATGGTCCTCCTCCTCCTCCTCCTCCTCCTCCTCCTCTTCTCCTCCTCCTCCTCCTTCTCCTCCTCCTTCTCCTTCTCCTTCTTCTTCTCCTTCTCCTTCTTCCCCCCTCGCAAGACAGTCCAGACAGGAAGCATAGCCAAATGAACTTATTGTAAGGTTACACTAGCGGAATCTTACAAGTCTGAAAGTACATTTCTCTCCCATCGCCTTTACAGCCCCAGAAACTAGGGAGGGTCCCTTCTGAGATGCTTGCCCCACCCACTTTCCTTCTCTGGGCTCAGCTGCCTCTTATCTGACCATTCCCCTGGCTGTGGCTTTTCCCCTTGTCTCCCGAGGTTCTTCCAACATACCATTACAGATTAACTCCTCTGTGGGCGCCCTGGCCTTGAGTCCAAAGAAACGCAATAGGGCTACCAGACCTAGCTTGCAAAACCCTGAGGAACCCCTAGTGGTCAGCGAAGCATTAGAACGGTCAGTAGCTTTCGCTGCCCTTAGTGGCCATCTGGACTTTAGCAGCCCGGTCTGGTAAAATCACATGATGGCAACAGTTCTCCCGCAGCAATGTGTGGAAATTGCAAATTATGGATGTAGATAGGGGGTGCCTTCAACAAGCAGTCCTCCTTGTTACAACCAAATTAGTTTATATTCAATATAATTTGACTTCTACTGCAGACATGTTAACATTCGGTGTTTGTTTTTTCTTATGGATGATTTTGTTTTATTATTGTAACCCAGCAGGAGCCTGTGGCTGATTATACTCGGGATCAACAAATAAAATTGTCTACTAGCTACACTATTTTTTTTCTCCCGGGTGAGCCCAGGAGGGTTCATAAGAAAACTGCCACAAGTTTTTTAAAGGTAACTGTCACAAATTAAAGCAGTGGACAAACCCCCGTCCAGAAATCAACACAAAGTTCATGGTGGGGGGAAAAATGAGGAAGCTTTGACATAATAGTAGGAAGAAAGACTGACAAATCCCAAAGGAATTTTATTTTCCTTTTCTGATAAAACGTCAGAGCTCACTAGGGTGCTGGAGATGTGTGTCTTGCCACTGAGTTCTCTTCCTAGAGAGGTTTGTCCTTTTCAGCTGCTCTTTCTCTCCCACTCTTTGTCTTGGAGGACTAAGCAGGGTTCTCTTCCTAGAGAGGTTTGTCTTTTTCAGCTGCTCTTTCTCTCCCACTCTTAAAAATGGAGGACTAAGCAGGGTTCTCTTCCTAGAGAGGTTTGTCTTTTTCAGCTGCTCTTTCTCTCCCACTCTTTGTCTTGGAGGACTAAGCAGGCAAAAGGGGATTTAAGTCTTGGCAAGTCTTGGCTGACCAAAAGAGACTTTTCCAAACCTTTCGAGAAGGGTCAGGGCATAGAGCTGAGAGGGAGGTATATTGACCCACAAGGGGATCTTGAAAAGGTCACCTTGGGAACGAGACCCATTGAAATGAAATCAATCCTTTAGTTTGGTCAATGGAACTCTCAATAGCATATAGCAAATGTAAGCTTACAGAATATCAAGTTCATCCTTGTAAGAGCCGTTGGGGTTAATCAATGTCAGTTTCAGGGCGAAGCATGGCGTCTAGTCAATTTCACTTTTTGAAAGAGAAAGGATGTCTTTCTTTACAACATAAACCAGTGTTTTTCAATCTCAGCAACTTTAAGAGGGATGGACTTCAACTCCCAGAATTCTGGGAGTT
>NW_006541276.1:2026-22028 GCF_000186305.1 Python bivittatus
TTTGAATCCTGCAGCGCCTGATTCCTCTCCCACTCAATCAACATAAAAGGAAGCTCCAGACAGCAGAGCGATTGGCTTCTGTTGCTGGGCAAAAGGAACTCAAACACATTTCAGCTTTTTTCAGTCTCTCCAGCTCCAGGGCAATTGCACTGACCATGCAGCTGTCTTCTACTACCTGAATATTTTTTGTAACTGAATTATCCAGAAAGCACCTGGCATAAAAGTGTCATAGCACTACCAAGAGAGGCATTATATCCCGAAGCATATTAAGCTTCATTACTTTTAGAATCAAATATTTTATATCTTACACATTTCTGACTCTGATTCTTTTGAAGACAGTGAAGCTCCCCCTGAAATTTGATTTGGCATTCTTTGCTAGTTTTCTTTCCCCCATTTCTACTACAACATATATCCCCCCTCCCCGGACAAAATGCTTACAAGCAGTTAACGTCCTTCCTTCTGAAAGTATATGCAGAGCTCCTCTTTTCAGATATTCATCCTTAAATATATGAAGTTCTCTCATGACTGTGGAAGAGGATAAGGCCAAATAAGTGCTGAGCTAAGCTGCAGAATCAGAAGCTCAACCACAATACACTACTGAAAACAAAGCTTAATATACAGTCAGTGAAAAGGGATAAATAGAATAGCTTCAGCTTGCCACCCTCAATCTGAATTCCAGGGGTATGAGTGAGAGACTGGTGCAAGACACAGTCACTGCTTGTTTCGTGCATCACACTAAGCTACCATTTAAATCAACCACATCAGTCAGGGATTTGCAATTTCCATCAGTTTAAGGGTAGCACCAGGATTTACATGGCACATTGAAGCTGTCCTGAAAAAGCCAATGAGTAGGGCCCATTTTGGGAGGGGTTTCAGGTGTCTTAAGAGGCAAAATATGTGCCTGAAGCCATTGCATCCATTTCATTCCTAAAACCTCTGCAAACCCATCAAAATCCAATAAAGGGCTTAGGGTTTTGGCCTTCTGCAAACTGGGGACCTCCAGAGGATTGGTGATGGGCCAATATGGCTCCCAGGCTGCATTTCTACAACCTTGCCAGAAGTCATGGTTTACAAATTGGGTTCATACAACATGCTAAACCCAAACTAAACAAAGCACCTTATTTATTTTATTCAGGAGTTCACACTGCCATACATAGCTTTCCCTCTTCATTTTTTTTTCCCCCTCCACAGCAACAAATCCATGAGGAGGTTCAGCTGAAAGATGGTGATTGTCACCCAGTGAGTTGCCAGGGCTGACAGTAGACTAGAACTAAATCATCCTAGCCCAACACCTTAACCAACTTACCATACAAGGTGCAAAAACCAAGTTATTGTGTGTATGAAAATAGGAATCCATAGGTTAGTGATAGCTGCATGCTACATTCCAGTGAATGGTGATAATAGAGCCAAAGATTAGTTTTGGAGAAAACTCTGTAATGCTCTGAATGAATGTGGTCCAGGGGAAGCGAGTTATTTTGATAGGTGACATGAAAAGATTGGTGAGAATGATGCAAGAGTACACAGAAAAAGTGGTTGGGCCATTCAGATACTCAAGAATGAATGAGAATGATGACTACTTAGTGAATAATTGCTTAGATAAAGTTCTCTATTTTGAAGACATGGTTTAAACATAAGTCATTTCATGCATAAGGAAGGAAAAAGAATTAGTATAGATTTTAAAACATGATTGAATTGGTTGTTTATGATGAAGAGTTAAGACTATAAGGAGGTTTGGAAGATGGGACACGCTGTGTTTTGGTAGTGTCAAGAATGGATCTTGGGAAAAAATGGACATGGAAGAAAAGGAAAGAAAATAGAATTATTGCAGGAAGAGAAAGTATGAGTAGTACATGAGAAAGTATTAGAACATAAATTAATCTTCCAATGAACAGGAGCTCAATGTGGACTAAATATAGAAGTGAGTTGTCAGTACAAAGAAGTGTCATAATTTGATCATTTAGGGCAAATGACTGAGAACCAAATTGCAAAACAAATACGTGAAGAAAGAGAGAAAGGTGGGAACCTTATGGAATAAAAAGCAATGTATGAAGCAGTTTATGGAAATAAGGCTAGAAAAATATGGAGAGATGTAGTGAATGGAGTTGCTATAAACTACGTTTAGCTCTACTTCCTCTTTCTTATCTCACAGTTTTTAATTTACTTGGCTTATATATTCATTTTCTGTGGTTTGCATAACATTGTTTCCCCTCAAAAGGAATAACACGTTGAGTATATGTGTATGTTGGTATAGTTGGATACATTCTCTTCTCATTTGCAAGACATGTTAAGAATTAACAAATGTTATTTTACTGGCCAATACTTAAATACTTGGTTTTTACTTGCTTGAAGCAATTACGGCACACATGCTGCTATTGGCATCCTTCTGCTTTAAATTTCAGTACAAAACTACAACAAAACAAAGACCTGTAGGTACGTCAGTTTCCGTATACCAGTCAGTCAAGGGTTCTGCCTCCCTACTTTTCAATTTTGCAGTTTTGATTACAGCGGAGTCAAATCTACACTGACACATTTCTAAAGGTTTGTGAACTGAGCACATTTTTATTCTAGGTGAAACTAGAAAACAAGGTGGAAAGTCCCTCCTTCCTTCCCTTTGTTCAGCCTTCTCACCTCAAAACTTGTCTTAATTTCTTGCTTGCTAAGTTTAGCTCATTAACTAACACAGCAATTTCCTCCTCTGAGAAGCAAGTTTCACCAGCGTTCCATTGTGTGAGTTGCAGTTTGCAAAGGGCAAGTTATTTCCAAGGATAAGTCCAACCCCCACAAAAGAATTGAGAAAGTTGAAAAAAGGCACATTTCAAGTTTTTATTTACTTTATGTCTCCTGCATAACAGTGCTTGTGCTGAGCAATGGGCTACTAGTAACTTTTACAATCCTGCAGTGAGACTTCACAAGTTTATTAAATAATGACCCTGTAATGTAAGTAGCAGTAGTATTTGCACCATATCCACATCACCTCTCCATGAAAACTGAAAACCTTGTTTTCTTCATGAGAAATAACTGCTATGAAAGGAAACGTAATATTTTCCAGTCAAAATCATGTGATGGGTCAGTGTCAAATTTTTAAGCTTCTAGACAATGTAAGCCTAGTATTTTAAGGTATATCCTAGCACTTATTCAGAGAAAATGTTCCTTGAAAAGAGGTCCTACCATTTTGATTTGCACATGCTTAACCATCAATCTGTCCCATTTCTACATAATCTTGCTATTTTTTTTTTAAGCAAGAAAGTTGAACTTTTTTCTATGAAACTTTTCAGATACATTTTTACACAATAGCTGCATAAAAGTCAGTATCACAAAATGGGGAGATGTGCTTAATTCCAAACAGAAACTGTTTTAATCCATAGTCCAGAAAGTGCAAATTAGATCCAATTGCTTTAACTTCTGCCTAAACAAAATTCTCCAGCAATCTTAGCCTTGCTGTCATTTTAACAGTGGGAAATCATATGAAGAGTAAATGAAACCAGACCACAGAATCCCCCCCCCACACACACACTATTATTCAAGGATCAGAAGATTATAAGGAAGTTGTTGTCCATCACACTAATTTCTAATAGAATTTTCCTGTTCTCTTATTAACAGGGTTACGTGTTACTATATTGAGGCATTTTATTTATTTATTCTTTCTTTATTTTATGATATTCATATATCACTGCAATCAGAGGTCCTAACTGTGCAAACAAATTACTTCTCCAGACTTAATATTACCACTATATAGTTACCACTAACGAAACAAAGAGTTAATAATTGAAATGGTATTTATTGCTTCATAAGTTAAAGCAAAAGAGTGACTACTTTATATTGAGAACACATGACAGAACAAACATTAGTTGTAAACTGTCTTCAGCATTGGAAATACGTATAAGACAACCAGGTCTTCCATACTTTTCCTCAGCAGATAATATTTACTGGCACACCTTCATAACAGAGGTTCTGTCCTTTCAACCAAAATATAAGGGGTCATTAAAATCTTTTGGTAAAAGCCTGAAAAAGCACCCTCAGGAAAATTGCTTCAAGTTGGACTGAATACAAAATCAAATTCTCTTTCTCTTTCAATTCACCATTACTCCTTCATCACTCACCAATTTGCTGATAAGCTAAATCTTCATTTACTATTCTTAGAACCAGTTTTTACTCGATGACTTCTTCAGACCAAAGCAATAACTGATTCTTTGGAAACCTTGCGGTCTATTCTCTTTTAAGTATTCTGACGGTGTATAAATTATTTTTGCCCATATCCTTTGCCTGAAACCACAGCTTTGGAGACAAAGCATTGGGAACTAAAAAGAAATACAGGTAGTCCTTGCTTAACTATAGTAATTGGGAGACGAATTTCCATCCCTAAGCAACGTGGTCATAAAGAGTGACATCAGATGGCCACACCACTTAGCAATGGCAGTTCCGGCAGTCCCCAGTTACTTTCATTAAGGAAACCACCATGGGTCATTAAGCGAGGACCTCATGTGACTACAACTTCCGACTTCCTATGGATTCCAATGCTTTCCCTTGACATTGCTTGTGGGAAACTGGCAGGGAAGGTCGCAAATCATGATCTTGTGACCACGGGATGCTGCGATGGTCAGAAATCTGAGCTGATAACTGAGCACCTGGATCACAATCACCTGACCATAGGGGTGCTGTGATGGCTGGAACTTCAAGAACCAGTTGTAAGTCACCCTCATTCAGCACATTGCAAGTTCAAATGGTCACTGAATGAGTGGTCATTAACCGAGGACCACCTGTAACTGATTAAGCAGACATTTCCAAGCTTCAGTACTGTAATGACTTGGGGGAGGGAGTCACTGAATGAAAAGATGAAGAACAAAAGCTTTGATCCCTAGCTGGCACTGAGGCCACTTTTTCCATCACTTCTTCTTTATTGGTGGGTTTTCAGCATTGGCTCAATAAACAAGGGCCTCCAAATCAATGAAGGCATTTCATCCCAGCTGATTCTTATATCTCTGCTCTCCCCTCTCAAGTTAAATTGGCTTGTTTAAAAGATAGGTTATTAAACAAAATTGGCAAATTCCCATGGCTGGCAATTCTGGGAGTTGAAGTCCACATATCTTCAAGTTGTCAAGGTTGAGAAACACTGTTCTAAACAGTACATTCATGAAACATCCTAAAGCAATGTAAATAGCACAGAATCATCAACATAACTAAATCCATAAGCTACAGCTGGTCCAAAATGCAGTGGTGTGGGCAGCAATGAGCTCTTCTCATTATGCCTGTGTGTCACTGCTGCTTCACAAAGTGCACTGGCTGCCAGCTGAGTGCTATTCAAAGTGTGGTCATCACCTATAAAGCCTTTCAAGGAATAGGGCCTGATTATTTGAGGGGCCACCTCTCTCCAATTGTTTCTGCCCATCTGGTATGATCAGGCAGAGTGGATGAGCTCTGGGTCCCTTCAATTAAACGTTGTCATCTTGTGGGGTCAAGGAAACATGCCTGTCACAGCCCCTGCCATCTGCAACAGCATCCCCTTAGAGATGCATACAACTCCCACTTTCCAAGTAATCCAGCAGTTTCTTAAGACCTGGCTCTTCCCAGGCCTGGGGTTAGGGTGTTTGTGGAGCCCCAGCCATTTCTTTCTCTCGGTTGTTACTGATGTGGTTTTGTCCAGGTGATCATGTTTCTTTAAATTATGTGTTCTTTTAAATACTGTAAGCCCAGAATCTTTTTGGAGTCAAGTGGCCTCAAAATTCAATAAATAAATAAAAATAAAAATAGCTAGAACACCAGCAGATAAAAGGGTAGAGGAAATGACAAAAAAGATTAAAACCCCATTGACTTCCTGAAACCACAAAAGTTTGGTACCTATTTTAAAATACTGAAGAAAACGCAGGCCAGCAGAACCCTAGATGACATCACCAAAAAATATTTGGCCCATGTATTTTCTCCTCTGGATTCACATAATGGCAGGATGGTGACCAGCGTGGCATAAAGCAGGATTATATTTGATGTTCCCTGAATTTAACTTGGACCCAATTTTGATTTAAGGTTTGTTTTTAAATCCAGCCCAAGTTGGCTGGTGAGATATAAAAACCCTTTAAGAGCTAAAAACTGGTGAGACTGAGATTCTTGGGACAAAAATCAGAGAAAGTCTTCATTTGAGTAACTATTGTTCTGAGATGGTAAAAAGATGGAACAATATATCTGAGTTCCTCAAAGGATCACATTTCCAACTCCTTGCGATCTGATGGACAATGATTTGCCAAGACAGTCTACCTTTGAGTTGACTGCTTCTTTGAGTTCTTGCAGGCTCCTGCTTGTGTCCTCAGTGACAGTGTCTAGCTGCCTTGCCTTCTGTCCACCTCTTTTTCAATAACCATCATTTTTTCCAAGCATCAGGTATTTCCAATGACTCTTGCTTTTACATTATGTATCCAAAGTATTTAAGCTTTAATTTCCTTGTTAGAGCTCCCAGTGAGCAGTCTGGGTTTACTTCATCTAGTGTTCTTTGCTTTTTTCTTAAAGTTCAAGGTATTCTCAACAAATTACTCTACCATCACAATTCAAAGGCATTTTTTTTCTTTATTCAGGCTTTCTGATGACCCAGAATTCAGAACCATACAGGTAGTCCTTGACTTACAACCATTCATTTAACAATCATTCAAAGTTACAATGGCATTGAAAAAAATGTCCTGTCCTTGCACTTATGACCATCGCAGCATCCCTGTGGTCACGTGTTCAAAATTTGAGCACTTGGCAACCAGCATGTATTTACGACAGTTGCAGTGTCCTGGGGTCACATGATCACCATTTGCAACTTCCCAGGGGGTTTCCGACAGGCAAAGTCAATGGGGGAAGCCTGATTCACTTAATGACCATGGTGATTCACTTAATGACCATGGCAAAAAAGGCCATAAAATCTGGCATGATTCACTTAACAACAGCATTGCTTAGTAATGGAAGTTCCAGTCCCTATTGTGGTCATAAGTCAAGGACTACCTGTAAATTACAAGTCATATGTTACATATGTTACAAAGCCATGGCCTTGACAGTATGTACCTTTGTTGCAAGTGTGATGCCTCTAGATTTCAGAAGTCTTTGCCAGTGCCGTCTTCTGAGCCAGAGTGACTGGCCCAGGTTCACCCAGCTGGCTTTGTGCCTAAGGCAGGACTAGAACTCACAGTCTCTCAGTTTCTAGCCCAGTGCCTTAACCACTATACTAAACTGTCTCTCTTCATAGAAATAGTAGTCCCAAATTATCTATGCTACTTCTTTTCCTAACTATATCATTAATAAAGCCTTCTTGTTCCATGGGGCACACGTAAGGATGTGTGTGTGTGCGTATAGGTGTATTGCATATAAATTTGCAATATTTATGTGCAAATGTGCAAATCACTATATGTGTGTGCCACAGGTGCACACACATATAGTGATTTCAAATTTAAACTAAAAGAATAAAAGAAAGGCATAAAAGAAAGCTAGGACTGGAGAACTAATCCATGTCACAAAGACCTGTGAGACGTGGCAGATGTGGCAAGAAACAAAATAAACAAATCATCCAATTCTCCACTGTTTCATACCCCAAAATTAAGTTGGATAGGCAATTTGATGCCTTGTCTAAGACATCAGGAAAGCAAAAAGTAGCCAGCACGTAGCCCATGAGGTACAAAAATCTTTTCCATGCAGCAGCCAACTTCATGCTTCCTTTACAACAGGGTTTTAAAGAGCAGCTCTGTTCCGTTGTTGGTATTTGACTGGTATTTAAATCTGCCTTTATCCATCATGACCAGCCATTGATAGACCGTTGCTTCATGAATACGCTAACCAGGCCCAACTCATCTCCCAGAAGCCAGTCCCAGAAATTAATTAGAAGCTGGGTGAAAGAACAGTTTCTTTTGTCTTTCTTCAGTTTCCCAAGAATCACGTTCATTGGATGGCCATGAATTAAACTATAATTAGTCTAGCATAAATTTATTTGTTACCCAGAGTGTACATCAGGAACAGAATGAATATTTGTGGCCAAATCTATTTTGGAAAAAAAATGAAGAAAGAACCATTCAAAACAGTATTTTAACTTATGTCACAGAGATGCATACTGTAATTTGTAAAGCTGCATGCTAAACATTTTCTTCAAAATCTCAAAAGCTCTTTGTAATAAATGCATCTCTCAGGGACATATTGCTCCCCCACCTTCTGGGTGGCCTGACTAGCTGTGAAATCCTCATTAGGAAACTCTGAACCACAATTATTTTTTAGTCAACGGCTGCTAGGAAAGACGTTCTTAATGCTTACTTAGAAGCACTTTTTTTTATTTTTCCCATTCCAAAGGATGAAAAGATATGAAAGCTTCATGCAGTATTTATGCCATTATTCAATTATGTAAATATTGTATGGAAAGAAATGCAAATCTCAATTTCAAACTGCACTTCTGAATAGGAAACATTAACATCTTAGATAACCTTTATCCATCATTTCAGCTTAAGAAGAGGTTGTGAAAAGCATCTATAACCAGCAAGGCATAAGTTGCAGTACAAATTACTTCTGCATTGTTTCCAAGCAAATTGCACCAAGATGTTCACAAAGTCACCAAGAATTGGACTTGCTTCAATGATATCTTTACCTTTACACTCTGTAGGAACCCCCAAGGTTCTTTCTTAATTTTGCATTTCTGATCTCCTTGGAGCTTCTAGTCACAATAACTATCTATATTCCTATCCCAATGCCTTTGGGAACACATGGCAAAAAACAAGAATGAACTTTTTCTGAGTACAATTTAAACACTCACATTCAGATGTAACAGCTGGGGACACAAATATCTGAAATAATATATCTCCCTGCCTACATCCAAGATCATCAAGGACTTTTTCTCTGTAGAATGAGGACAAGGAGAGGCCTTCTTTGGCCATGGCAAAAAAATCAACAGGCATCTATGGTGTTTTCTGTCATGCGTTAAAGTTGGGCATCCTCCACCCAATACTGTAGACATTTTAAAATCCTGATGGCTACCCTGTTTTCGACTATTGATTTGGTTTTTATACTGTTTCTACCCTGGAAACAAACCTGAGTATATAAACATTGGAAATATATAAATCATCACTCCTTCAAATCCATGTTGATGGCTGCATGCTTTACAATGTCTTCGCTGTAGGATGATATAACAGCAAAATAAATGCCTTAAAATTAACAGCACAAAGCTCTATCTATCCCATCAACAGTATCAGTCATTATTATTTTATTATTTTTCATTAACACTTTATTATTATTTTTCCCTCTGCAAGCTGAAGGTGGCACACATGGGGAATTCTGCTCATTTTATCCTCACAAAAAGAACCGAGTGAGGTAAATTGGGTCAACTGGCCCAAAACCCATGGTCAATGAGGAGTTGAATCTGGGTCTTTCTGGTCCCGCTCTGCAATTTAAACACTATACTACATTATATCCAAAACATTCTCAATCCAATGAACTGCTAGAGGGGGAAAGTATCTGTTCGAGATAAAGGGTGAATGGGATTTTACAAATCTTACATAAAGTACACAAAATGCAGAAGCACTGTCTGGACTGAGTCATCAAATGACGGAGTGTGTTCACTGCTTGGGGTGAAGGCCATTCTTGACTGTAACCTAGACTGCACCCATTATATACAAAGGTCACGGAATAAAGATCCATAGAATCAAGGGTTTATGGTAGCTCTAATTTACGGAACCTGGTAATTAATGGGGGATAACGCTTGTGTCATGCTCTGCTCTTACAATATTCTGATCCTTATAGCAGTTGTCTGAAATCTGTGAAGGTTTAATCTTATAAGAAAATGTACTACTAATGCCAGTCTACTTTTTGTATCTGCTTCCACGTCCCTTTAATCTATTATTTCTTTGGCCAATTCTTGCACATCTTTTTTCTTTACTTAAGGAGGATAGGATGACTATGTATAAAAACAGAAAAGATTTCCTATACTGTATTGATGATATAGATCCAGGCACATCTTTAGAGTGGATCATCATGTCTGTCTGTCTGTCTTTCCTTCTCTAGAATGATGCTCAAAAAGAGAAGTTAAAAGATTCTCTCTTTTTCACTTCAATGAAGATATAAATATTGAATGAACTTCAGATCTACTGTGTAGGATTCTCTGGTGTGCCAAGAGTGCTTGCACACCAAGCTCTGCATAGTATCCTGGTTCAAAGTGAATATTTTGTTATCCTAGATATAGCAATGATAAGCTTCAATTGATGGATTTTACTGAATGAACATATGTTTTGAAGAAGATGTAGTTCTGTTTTGTTTTATCTCACATTTTCACAGAACATGAAGCATTACAGTAATAACTGTAGTTGAGGACAAGTTGTTGTGTCATTTTTGAGGAGCCCAATGAATATACTATCCAATTATGAATCTTGGATTTTTGTCCTGAGAAAATTAAAATACAGCATTAGGCATTCTAACTGCAGCACATCAAGAATAGTAGCACCTTGGACAGCATCCCAAGGTCTTCTGAAGGAGCTCCAGTACTTCACCAGTCAATGTTCCTTACCCAGAACATTGAATAGTAAGGAGAAATTAAGTCTTTGAATGGCAGTGCAATGGAGAAGTATACACTACTTCACATTATTGCTACTTTATGGTCCTGCCACTGAAGTGTGAACATTTAGTGCAGGTTCCATGGCTGCAGCTACTGCCTAAATGTCAGAAATATTACTAGCAGATTGCTGACTTGCTCACTAGTGATAATACGGATCACTGAATTCAGGACATACAATGCAAGCCAAAGCAGCTTTTCCAATTGCAAACATTAGGAAATTAAAGGTCTTATCCATAAAGGCTTGACATTCATCAACTGATATTGAATGCTGTCACAAAGAATAGCATAATGTGTAGGAGAAAAAAACACATTTACTTCAGCTCTCTGTTGATATACTCTGGAGCCAAAAATTATATACATTGAAACAGGTGACTGTTTGCAGTACAGGAAAGAACAACAAAGCAATTTTAGCCCTATAGCCTAACAATCAAAATTAAGTCTGTATAGCTCAATGCTAACACTAGAGGGAAAACATGCTACATACTATGCAAGAGGATAAAATCTTTTCAGTTACTTCTATTTTTATTTTTATTCAAGACTGCAAGTCTTTTGCACCTGCAGAAAAAGAAGTTTATATCTGTGCATGTCCAGGCCTTGCTGGCTGTAATAAGTTAGCCTTAAAAGTTAATAAGGTAGCAAACAAACAGCACAAATGGAAACTGCGGACAGTACCAAAGCATGATTCCAATGATTCAAACAAGGTAGCATTTTGGGTTTTCTGGAAACAGGAGGGAGTGTATTCTCAGTCTAAGAAAGTTCTGCTTTGCTTTCCAATCCTGTATACTGGATTAACACCAAGATATTAGATATCCACTAACATTTCTACCATTCCCATCTAATCATGGAATATAGACGTGCATGTGTGTGAGTTTCTGTGTGACAGAGAGATGGCGAATGTAACATTGGGGAAAAAAACTCTATTGCATAAAAACATAATATTCTGTAAAGAGGAACCTGTACGCTGCATGAACTTTTCAAGAAAAGTAATCTGCCCAAGACTGAAGATCTATTAGAATATTTAGTGTTTCTTAAAGTGTGGTCCTAGGACCCCTGGAAGTCCCCCAAGACTTCCTCAGAGGTCCACAAAATCAAAATTATTTGGTAGCCTATATTGAAAAATCCATCAAACAGTCATGAGAAGCAGTAGCAGCAGCATATTTGTCCATTTTAATTTTTAATACAGTAAATATCGATAAATATAACCCATATAAACAAAAGCTCTTTTGAAGTCCTCCATAATTTTTAAAAGTGGGAAGGGTCCTGAGAGAAAAAAGTTTAAGAAACCCTGTATTAGAACAACCAGGAACAGTTAATTCCAGTTTATTCCCTGCAAATTTTGATAAAATTGACTACATATGTAGATCTCTTTCAAGCTCTGTTTTCCAATGCCACTTTAAAGTCTACCAGGAAAAAAAGACCACTTTCTTTAAAGAGGGAGTGGTGACAATGTTCAAATAATAATATGACATCTTTGAAGGAATAGAGTGAGCTAGTACAGTGATGATGGTGTAGGACTCAACAGAGGAGACAGAGGTTCAAGTCCTGCCTCAACCATGGTCCTTATCTGGGATTTGGGACTCTCAGTGATGTGGAGATAAGATAAGGAGATTTATTTATTTATATTTCAAATTTAGATACCACCCATCTCACAAAAAGATATTCAGCTTGTCTACTGCCTTGAGAAAAGGAAAGGTAAAATGTAATAAAATAATAGTAACAACAACAAATAGTAGGTAGGTGAAATAATTATAAAAAACATAGCAATTTTTGAATATATTGAGGAAAAGTGGGGGGGGGGGTTACTTTTGTGTGCACACACACTTTTCCTGAATAAAATTACACCAAATGCTGTTTAATTCTGAAATCAATCTTTCTACCAAGTCTTATATTTTCCAAGAAATGACATGAATCCTCCTGCACACCTCCAGGTTTTTTTATGTCTATAATTTTATTAAGAATTTTTACATAAGTAAAAGACAAATATGAAGAAAAGAAAGAAAAACAGAAACAGAATGATAAAGAAACAAGAATCAGAAAAAGTAAGTAACTTCCAACCTTCTTTTCAACAGTTATAAACAAATAAACTCATCCTCCCTCCTCCCTCTTGGTATTACAAAGATCCCTTCAGCCCCTTATTTAATCCTTTTTCAATCATCAGATCCATAAATCATCACTTCACTGTTTTCATTTTCAGCAAAAAGTCCATAAAGGGTTTCCAGTCTTTTATAAAAGTACTTATTGTTTTGACCCGGACCAAACAGGTCAGTTCGCCATCTCTGCCAATTCTGACACTGCACATCTCCAATTAAACTCTTTAAGGACCTATTATACTGACCTGCAGTAAAAATTGATATTTGGGATAACAGAATAGTCCAGAGAGGACTGTACAGTTTTACATACTGTATAGATTCTGATTATCTCACTGCTACTTCTATTTCCATTATATTTGGGAAGAACAGGCTCAAGCCAGAAAATAGGAAAAGTGCAGTGTATTCAGATGTAATACAAATCACAGACATTAATTATTATTTATGTAAGCAATGTGAGATTTCCAAAACAGACACTTTACCCTCTGGCAGATTGCTAACACAATCAAATCATCTAGGAACACCTCTTTAATTGGCAGTCTCATGCTTTCCACTTGGGAGGCACTAGGTAACTAACTTACAACAGGACCATTTAATCTCCCATTGGCACACAATAGCATTCTCCTCAAAGAGGAAATAACTATTTTCTGTACTGTTCACAACATACAATTTCTCAAATCAACTTTGAATTCCAGATCAAAGGTTTAAACAGGGAATGTTTCCAGGTAGGGTGAAAGGTGTCATTCATGAGATTCCTCTAGCCTCCTCAAGGTTCCCCTTGTCTAGCAAGAGAGAAAGCATATTTTTGTACTCTCCTAGGAGATTCTGGAAAAAACAGTTGTTTTCTTTGAGTTTCATGCTACATAGAACTCAAACTTACAACAGCTCATGATAGTTCCTTCTGTCTTATGCAGTCCGATGGCTCCCAGATACGTTGGACCTCTAGCCTCCTGGGGTTAGGAAGGCAATACTAAGGGCTATAGGAAAACTCTCCCTATTCTTTGGTCCTCCCATTCTGCCTCCAATCTTTTATGTATATATTTTTGTAAACAGCTATATGGAAACGTTGCATATTTATATACTTTTTTATGTTTCTGTAACAAACCATTTGTTTAATTATTGTAAGCTTTGCCTAACTATATACTTATATTCTGCCATCTGGATAGCCCAAAATTTTGCCCAGACTGGGGGGGGGGGGGGGACACAACCACCACTTGCACCTGTTGTTGGGTATTGTTGTGCATGAGTATACCATAAAAAGAAATATGTAGTAACAATATGACATGTGCAGCAAAAATGGGGAAAATATCTATGGATGTAAAATTCTGAAGCTATAAAGCTGATAGAATCCTCTATTTCATAAAGCTCCTGGCAGTTCAAAGAGGACAGACAAACCTGTTATTTCCCCAGAATCCATTAACTTAAAATATTATTGTGGAGGAGGGAAGGCAGAGTGATATAGGTTTACTAATATTTAAAGCAAAAAATGTATTTGTTATATCAATGCAAGTACAAACAAATCCCAAGATTTCTATTTCTGGTCCCCCCCAGAGGATGTTTTCCATAGAGATCCAAGTTCATTCTCAATAGCCATGGTTAAAGCACGCTATGTTTTCCATGTGCAAAGGTCATGAAGTTTATATAAAATCTGAAATTGATTGCTTTTCTGATTGCCTCCTCAGAGGGACAAAAGATATTAGTAGAGGAGAAAAGGGTTGCCACAGTTCGTTCACGTAGCGGAAAGTCAAATTTTGCCATTTCATCTAAATCAGACTAGAAAGAAATAGGCAACCAATGTTTTTGACCTCTTTCTTCTCAAGGGAAAAAGTTACATACTTAATTAAAATAATTTCTGGCTACTCACTCAACTATTTTTTGCCCTGAAGAAACTGCTATATGATAGTTTTTTGTTATCTTGAGTAAAATTCAGCCGAGGAGTAATTGCCACTGATAGAGATCAAATGCTACAACAAAGAGGCCAGTGTCAGACATACCCGAAGTCTGAATCTGGCTTTTACATTTGGACAAAAACCATTTCTTTTGCCTTAATAACTACTGCTATTATTAGAGACAGAAGATAAGGTTTTGTCTCTAATAATGGCTTTTTATTAAAGTGCTTCACTATAAAAAGGAAAAAAAAAACAGCAACTTGTTTGATCAGTCAACTGTGCAAAACCTTGCCTTAATTCGGCAGCTGCTGAGGGGGATGGAGAGGGAGGACGAGCAGTTCTTACACGAAAGCTCTCACCAGATCCACACCTTGCACTGAGGCACCAAGTGGTCTGCGTGATTTGGCTTAGGAAGTTGTATGAACCTGTCAGGTCCTTTGTAATAATTGACTGTGTGCCATCAAGTTGTTTTTGACTCCTAGTGACCAGATAGATAGATTTTCTCCTCACCCAGTCTTTGTCAAGGCTCAAGCTCAGGACTCAGATTCTGAACCTGACCCTGAAGAAGCTACTCCAGCTGAGCCTGTGGAATGTCAGCCTCAGGAAAGACAAAGCAAGGAATCACATGAAGCTGATCAAACACAGGCACCACCTGAGCAGCAGCAGAAGTCAGATGAGGATGACATAAGGCCTCCCAGCACCCGAGCAGAAGAGAGCAGAGCAGCAAAAGTCTATTAGACTCCCTTGCCAAGGGAGTAAATCTCCTGATTACTGGCAGCATCCTTATTTAAGGAGCAGCTCTAAGCTGTGTTCTCTTTTCTGGAAACAACCTCTGACTTGTGTAGCGTTCCTGCAAATCTTGTTTGTGTTTTAAACCCTGAACCTCTGGTCTGGCTGACAACCCTGACTGGGCTCTTGGAACCCTGGACTTGGATTTGGACTACTCTGCATGCTCCTATTTAGAAAGTAAACTCTTCAGGCAAGCCTCAGTTTTGTTTACATTCTTTTGTTTGCTGTTATCTCTTCAGACTTAGAGTAAAATTGCTAAACTCCATAAGCAACCATGTATGAGTGTGTGTGATGGAAACCTGAAGCAGGGCAGTCTTTCAGGTCTTTCAAAGGTGTACCATTGCTACTGTAACTGGTCCCTTGTGTTGCTGGTTGTCCTCTTCTTTCCTTCTGCATTTACCAACCTTAGAGCCTTCTCCAGATAACTAGGTCTTTGCATAATATGTTCAAAGTAGGATAATTTGAGCCTGGTAATCTGTGCCTCAAGTGAGAACTCTGGGTTGATTTGTTCCATGATCCATTTGTTTGTTTTCTTGGCTGACCGTGGTTTTCTCAGGAGTCTTCTCTAATACCAAAGTTCAATATTCTTCCTATCCTGCTTCTTCAAAGTCTAACTTCCAGATAAACTGAGAGCACAGACATATTGGAAAACTCTATTCTGATCTTGCTACCTATCACTTAATGGTCACTGTGACTAGTTAGCTGTTATAAATTCAAACCCTTCAGTGCTTCTACTGCAAGATAATGTGTGAGGTTTAGGAAGCACCTCCTAAATGTTCTCCTATAACATTACATAAAAAGTTAAAAATGGCTAACATACTCTATATTATCTCTGTGATTTTGAAAACAGCTACTTAGAACTCATTCCCTCAGCCATCCACTGCCATTTTGCTAGCTGTAATAGGCAGGAGTTTGCCCTCTGCTTGCTATTTCAGCAAAGAAGTCTTTGGAAAACTCCCAGTGGAGGTCTTCTTAAAAGTCTTTGAGTCAAATTCAATGTCCCTGTAGTTTTATTGGCAGCAGTACAAAAGTGGTTTGCCATTACTTTCTTCTGGGATGTTTTTCCAACTTCCCAAACTAACCTACAAGGATTCCCTGGTGGCTTCACAGCCAAGTAGC
Source organism: Python bivittatus (assembly GCF_000186305.1). The sequence goes on from NW_006541276.1 coordinate 18,457, forward strand.
AACCAGGTCCAATTCAGCTTAGTTTTAAAATCAGCCAAAGTCAGCTAGAGGCTGCCATCTAGTTGGTTAGTACAGCTCTTAGATGAGCACAAACTCTGTGCAGCAGTTTGCGCGTAACTTTAAAGACTGAATTCTGTCACCATGGACAGAGGCCATCTGTTAGCCACAAATTTGCTACAGTGCTATTTTAATTTGTGAACTCTTATGAAGATTTGAAAGATTCCTCTATCCCTTCCCACTGTAGTTATTTAAAAGCAAAGCACATACTGAGATGGTGAGATGCAAGCTAGCCACCCATCAATAAGACAGTGGCACTCAACTCAACATTTTGGAGCAAAGGGAGACCTGAATTTGAACAATATCTGCTTTGAGCAATGGGTGGATGTTGGCCAGTTAGTTTCAGAATTTGTTAAGATACATCATGCATGCACGAAAAGCCTATGCCCATCCCTAGTTAGCAAAAGCAGAACTCCCTTTCAGCTGAAGGTCTTGTTTCTGCATTCTGTGAGAAGCCATAGCCATAAAGTCACCAGAGACAACTCATCAATGGCATCACAGCTCCCACTGGGAGAATGCTCTCTCTCCTGCCTTCTTTTTTCCCTGTTCCCGACTCTTCTCTCTCCCAAACAACAGGCTGAGGGACTGGTAACGTGCATACTGTTATGCATAAGAGGGTTGAAACTAGTCCTGGCTACTTGAAACGATGAGGCTTCACTGACATCAGAATTCTGACCTGAGTTATAATGGGCTTCCCAATCCAAGGACTTTATGAAAATGTCCTTTATTTTTACTCTTTCATATTATTTCAGAGCCAGTTTGAGAGCCATACTATTATATAATATAAATAATATAATTTAATATGATTAATATATTAATAAATAATATATGTTATTTGAGAGCCAGTTTGGTGTCATGGTTAAGACATCAGGCTATAAACTAGGAGACCACAAGTTTTAGTCCTGCCTTAGGCACAAAGCCAGCTGGGTGACCTTGGGCAGTCCCTTTCTCTCAGCCCTAGGAAGAAGGCCATGGCAAATCACTTCTGAAAAACCTTGGTAAGAAAACTGCAAAGACTTGTCTAGGCAGACTCCAAGAACTGGACACGAGTGAACAGAAAAATCTCAGACATACAAGGCTGCCTTTGATTTTGCTTGTATAAAGAACTAGTTTACAGATAACTGTATCAACTTGACTATCGCCCCTACGGCTCATGAAGCCTAACCACCGCATACAACTAAATCATGAATTCTAATCCTTCACTATTTTTCTAGCAGAACTTCCTCCATCAACCTGAAACATAATTAAGAGATATGTCTGCACCTACATTAATTATTGCTAATGCTAATTTGTTGACATCTCATCTAAAAGGGGTTTGTGACTGAAGATAAGAAATGCAAATAATAACAGTGTTAAAAAGAATAAGGGAATTAAGATAAAGAAGAACAAGGGCCAAAAATAAGTGTACTAAAGCAACAGTTCAGGAAGAGCTCTGGGACACAGAAGGCTGTAATGATCATAAACCACTTATATATGAATTATGTGCAGCGTAGCGTCACATCAAATGAGTTGCATTTTTACCCTTCTAATTAATATGCAGTGCTTGAGCAGGAGAGTGAGGAATTAATGGTTGCTAGAAACACCTGATTGCTAACCTTAAGATTGGTGCTAAGATAAACAGTGTTTCAGTGTGAACTGGGATTCCCTCAAGAGTGACTACAACTAAATTTTGGCCTTCTTGCAGCTTCTTCACTGATTCAGCACTTTGGAGAGCTGAAAAAAGGCAGGCAGACTTCACTTTATGTCACTGTTTTGTATTTTCAAATACACAAAATAGTAGAAGGAAGGGAGAGGAGCTGAGTAATTCTCAGGTTTACCTTTACCCAAAGCTCTGCTATCATACTGCTTTGCAGAAGGGAAGTTCTTGAAATCTTTTCTTTGTTCTGTCCGTCCAGGAACTTTTGAAGAGCTTTAGAGGAAACAGCGGACCCTAATGCTAATTTCCCAATTCCTTATCCCACTTCCAACCTTATTCCTGATTCCTAGTTGTTTTTCTAAATTCTACCATTCCTTTCTAACTTGCCATTTATACTATGATCTTTCCTCTAGAAGACAACTTGTATTTACTGTTCCTGTTGTTTATTACAATCTGTTGTGTTTTATTAGAACCTAACTGTTCAGGTAATACAAATTTCTCTCTCCAAATCTCCCTTCTCAGTGTTGTCCTTATTTTATACACTATCCTGAGTTGATACATGTATGTTCTCTCCTTTTAGTGCTATCATCTACAGTACTGTTTGTGATGAGTGGATCTCTTGGTTTTATAAATTATGAGTGTGATGTTTATTTCAAAATGTTCACAAGAGTAATTAGCACATTGTTATTTACAGTCAGGGTCCAACCAGTTTGTGGTTTTAGCAAATCATATTAAGACAATACAGGTAGTCCCCGGGTTAAGCACACCCAGTTTTCGGATGACTCATAGTTAAGAACAGAGCCTACTCTAGTAAAATTAGAGTTAAATACACAATGATTTGAGTTAAATACACAATGGTTCGAGTTCATTACACAATACTACTTATAATACTACTTATACAGTATTATACAATGATACTGTTCTGGCTTACATACAAATTCGACTTAAGGACAGACTTGAGAATGGAACTCGTTCTTAAACTGGAGACTATCTATACCGCTGGAGAATCTCTGGCCCTAGAGCCAAGTGCAAGCCCCCAAACCCTCCAAATGGTAATTCTTAATGAGACATTAAGTACCTAACTAAACAGGTAAGCTATTAAACAACTTTGCTTTTAATACATTTTAAATGTAAGCAAAACATATCCTGGCTCCACTCATTGCCTACTGGGGTCTTACTCAGAAAAAGCATATTTTTGCTTGGTGAGACAATTAGATAAGATTATTCCTGGCACTGCCTACATCAGAGATACACAGTGAAGGCTTGCCCTAGATGCTTGAGGGATGTGCTGGGTCTCAATTTCCATTGCCACCATCACCACCACCAAAAGAGGAATTCAGCATTCTTTGACCGAATGCACTAAAACTAGCACAGTACTCATGTGCTTTAGCAACTGTGGTTCACTAATAACTTTATATTAAAACCTACTATAAAAGGAAAAAAAATTCTTAAAAAAATATCCTTACAGAAATGTTTTTTACTGGGAGCAAATGATTATTCCACATTTGGTATGCTCTTTGCATTGAAAGAGTCATATCTGGAACCAGCTTGTAAGTCAGCCTGTAAATTATAATTGCCCAAGGTTTTCATTACCCAGAATCAAGTTATTAAATCTAGACCCTTGGAATATGAATATGAAAAAAAAAAATCCCCTCATCCCAATGGGTGGTGCATGTCGTCCTCAATCTCGGGTCCTCTACCAGGGCCTGGGAGTTTGAGGGTTCTACGCAGTATCTTAGCTGCTCCTAGCACTGCACTCTTCTGGACAGAGAGCTCTGATGTTGTTCCTGGGATCTATTGGACCCACCCTCCCAGCTTAGGAGTCCCGGCCCTGAGTGCTCCTACCACCACTGGGACCACTTTGGCTTTTACTTTCCAC
>NW_006541277.1:5690-22147 GCF_000186305.1 Python bivittatus
ATTCAATTGGCCTCATTAGCCATAAGTACGGTAAGATCTATGGATTGTCTCCAGCCATGTAGCAAAACAAAACAAATTCTGGCACTACAGTGGGAACCTTGTAGGTATCATGCTGCCAGTGTGAATGTGCAACCAAAATCACTTTCCCCATTCTGCTGCCCTATATATATGTTGGACTTCAACTGTTGTGGATATTGAAGCTCTACACACCTAGCGGACAGAAGGCTTGGAGTAGTGTCTCTAAAATTATAGGGACTGGCATCTTTCCTTTGGCCTGTTCTTGGGATCATGGAAGTAGTAAGGGCATACTTAACGGCTTCTCCATCCACCATTTCCTTAATCCAGTGTTAGGTTGCAATTATCTAAAATCAACATTTCATTTAAACAACATTAAATGGGAAACTACAGTTTGCTGCAAAACAAATTGCAAGCCTGCATCTCTTCATTTTCAGGCCTCGCATAGTTCCTATAAGCTTTGGTCGAAAATTGAGGTGATATCTGGCTGAACCCCAGAGCCTTGCTTGGAAACGTGTACTGCTCAGTCATGAATTAAAAGAAGACAAATGATATTATTTACTACCTGCCCCAATGGAAGCAGCAAAAAGGAGTTACAAACAACCTGTCCTGAGACTATATATGCTGTCCCATAGTACTCATTTTGTGTGAGCACCTTTATATGCTCTCAAATTCCTGTCCAAAACTGGGGTCTACTGCTTTCCTAATCCATTTAAGTTTCACTCTGTTGAATTTATTTCTTTTTTATTTCATTTATGCAATGTTATTGATTTTACTTGTGCAGTTTAGCCACCACCTCCATCCTTATGACTAATGTGTGTTTGTGCAGGAAAGGAAAGGAGTAAGAGAGCCGTTTGAGGAAGAATCGTCTTGGCCATATACCCCTAATTCTTTGATTACTCCTCCAGTAGTGGCCATTCTTGTTATAAAAGGGCACCTACATGTAACATGAAGTTTGCAAGAACGTAGGCAATTTTGAAGAAAACAAGACTTAACACTTTTTCTTTTTTGCTTTCCAGTCAGTCTTGACTTCTGACACTACATGGCAAGTCCGTGTGGTTTTCTAAGCAACATTTTTGGAAGCGGTTGACCACTCCTTCTTCCCAGGTCTGAGAGAGAGTAACTGGCCCAGATCACCACTTAGTTTCATGCCTAAGGCAGCACTAGAACGCAGGGCACCCCACTCCTAGTCCAGAGCCTTAACCATCAGCCCAGACAGCCTCCCAACCATCACTTGCTGCTCATTATAAATGAAGTCCGCTGGGCTTTTCAATCTCAGTGTAACTTCTTCTCAGGTCTTTGCAATACCGTCCTTGGCAGCGAAACAAATGCATGCTGTCCTCCCACCTCCTTCGGCTTAGCTATCTGTGTTGAGGAGGGGCAGTAACTAGCTTCAGCTGAATGTGATTGCTGTCTGAAAATCAGGGATCTTTAATGCACGAGGTTCCCATACGGCCAAATGCAGACCGTCCATGCCACGATGAGGAGATTGGTCCTGGGAATGTACAGTATACTGCGATCCCATCTTTATTATGATGAATGTCTGACAACATTTTTACTTCAGTTTTGCTCCTTTTCGCACAGGACTTGTGAAAAGAAAGGGATGAAGGAAAAGAAAGTGCAAAGCTTATGAGACCCATGTAATGGTCTTAGATAATCATTTTTAGCTCACTGCTCTGATAAGGATTATTTGCTTCAGAGCAGCATAAAGATAAATGGAGTTTCTTTCCTAAAGAAAAGTAATGGTCCCACCTAAGTGAATTGAGTTATACAAAATAGATTCTTCAGAAAGCAAGAGGAATTTCATGCTACTGACAAGAGCTAATCAATCAACCCATTCTCCGAATAGCATTTTTCCACTTCAAAATGAACAGTCAATGAAACCTAGAGGTGCTGCTTCGTTGAAGCATGCCAACTTTTATTTCCACTTTCCATGTGTCTATGCTTTCTATTATTTTATTAAACATAAGGGAACTCGTTTATTTTTAAAAGCTCCATTCTAAAGCTGCTTGTTGTGAGATTTAATCTGAACACAAGGTTGTTGGTTATGAACCAAGCTTTATAGGTCAAGTTGCAGGGCAGCAGAGAATAGCTCTGAACGCTTCTATCAGATGGAAACTTTCAACCAAGCATAAGCTTCATCTAAAATATGTATGCAAGAACAAATACTACCCATTTCTAATTATCTTACAGCTTGGTCATGGCTCTGCTTTAAAACACCTTTTCCAGAGAACCTAGAGTTTCTTAGGAAGCTCACTTAGGAGTTTCTGAGTGGTTAGATCAAGAGTGAGCAGCAAAATGTCCCACAGGAGAGATTCGCAACCCGCTGTAAGGTCCCAGGTGGCCCTGAAGACCTTGGATGCAGCCTTGAGAGCTCATGACAGTTGTTTCCAAACAGACATTTTTAAAGGTCAGAAGAAGAAATGTATTAAGTGCATGACTGGAGACTAGTTATATTTCACTCTGCTCAAATTTAAACATAAATGAAATAAAATGTAGTTTTTTGCCGTAATTCCCATAACTGTTTTCTCAAGTGCCGCTCAAAAGTCAAGTGAAACTCCCAGCAGAAAAAGAGTTGTACATCTCTGTCTGAGACTGTGTAGTAATAGTAGTATATTTACTTATTAGTCTGTAGCCTTTGTTTCTACTTCTAGAGTACACAAGATGATTAACAATAAAAAATAACTTCTTTTCCTGGAAGAAGAAAGGGTGGGGTTTCAGGAAGGTCACTGAAAATCCAGGGCTTGGTGGTTGTCCATCATGACCAAAGATTACTCTAGAATGCTTCGCAGAGTACTCTGTAGTTAGAGGGATTTTGAGGCAAGCACATATAAGCTATGGAAGATTGAAGGTAAGAAATCTGAGAATCAGAAAACTATGAAATCCATCCAAATCAGATCACCTTATAATCACTCATGGAAACAAGCCTGGTCCAGCTTTAGAGAAAGCATAGATTAAAAAGAAAAGGAAAAGGAAAAAAACATTCCAGATTTTTGGAGCTTCCTCCTGTTTCTTCAGGGCATTTTTCCAACCATTCTCTAATTCTTCTAACTTTTTCTGAGCTCTTGATAATTCTTCCAAAGCAGCTTCAGCCATCTTTCTTTCTTCCTGAAATTTCTTTATGAGCATTTTTCTGTTCCTCTAATACTTGCTTATGAGTTCTTTCCAGAATGTCCAAAGCATTCTGAGCTCCTTTTATTTGTTCCATAGCTGTCAACCAGTTCTCCAGGGCCACCTCCTTAGCAATGTCTAACTCTTCTAGCATCGTCTTAGCTTCCTTTATTTCTTCTCTTGTCTTTCTCATAGCTTTTTCTTCCTCCTTTCGGACTTGCAGGACCGCCCCAAACCTTGTCTTTTCTTGGTGAATTCTTTCCTGTTCTTGTTCCTGTTCTATTGCAATCCACTTTGCTTTGTTCAGGTCCTCTAAAGCTTGTTTACGCATTTCTTCTACAGCTTTTAATGCATTATGGGCTCTTTTCTCTTTTTCAAGGGCTTTCTTTTGCATTATTTCTACTTCTTTTAGAGTCTTTTGTATTGTCTCTCTTTCTTCCATGGCTTTCATCTGAGCACTTGCCTGCTCTTCTTGGACCTTTTCCTGAGTCCTGAAAAGCTCTTCCGGGGCTACTGCCACCAACTCCTGGTGTTAGCGACAACAACAAAGGAAGATTTTGTGAGGTCATCAGTCATGTCATCACTGAAATCCTCAAGTGTATTTTTTTTCAAAAATGTTGTTAAAGATTATGTGAAACAGATAAGATATAAGAAAAGAAACAGGAAAAATATTTTTAAAGTGCAGAACCTCCCCCTCCCCCCAAAAAAAAATTAGAAGAAGAAACTTCCCCCTTCATCCCCAGCAAGCCTATGGGAGAAAACACTGTGATAATAAAAGGTTTCCTAATCCTAAAAGGAATAATACAAGAACAGAAATCTGCGATAATTTAGTATAGATTCTTGCAGAGCTGTGTTGTTCAAAATAAGTGCCCGCTTCTTTTTTGATATGCCATTCAAAATCAGTGTATAGAGCTCATCTTGGTATCCTTATCTACATTTCTCAAGGCTTTTTTTTTTAATTCTCCCCAATCTTACAAGTAAAAAGAAATCAAAGGGACTTAGTACTGTGTCCATCTATCTACCAGCAGGATAATTCTCTAAGAACAGAATGATGGCCAAATATGGGTCAGGGAGAGGAGCCGACAGAAGAAAATTCAGTTTCAAAAAATGGCCCAATCCAGTCAGGGACTGTGAAGAAAAACTGTCCAGAAAAAACTTCCTCTGGCACAACCCTATGGGAGAGGCAAATGGGCAGTAACTCTGAATGTTGGCATCTATACCATTCCTAGCCTCCCTCCTGATTACACAATCAGAGCAGAGCAGTTCTAAAGATGTTAGAAAGAATTCTAGAAGCCACATTCTGCCATTTTTCTCTACATTGTTTTCACTGTACCCTGATAAAGGCAAGTTAATCGTGCAGTAGCACTAGGGGCATCAGTGGGGGTGGGGGTTGGGGTAGGCAAGAGTGGGCAATGAAAGCAACATTGTGCTGTTTCGACACAGGTTTCACCCCGTTTTGATGTATCTTACATTGCATGGAAGTATGCAAAAGGTAGCAGCTTACATTACATTTCAGCATTTAACAAGTCTTCACTCCTGCATCTAGCCAATCACGGCTCATCTTGAAAAGCACTGAAACTGAACAGTGCTTGGATGGGAGACACCAAGAAACTGAAGGGTGGAAGGCTACACTGGAAATTCAAAGACACATCAGGGCAGATGGTAGTGGCAAAATGCTTCTGCATTGTGGCGAAGAAAACGTACGTGGACATGTCCATGTAGTCACCATGAGTTGAATTTGACTTGAACTCTTTACTTATGTAATCAAATAACTTAGGAGATTTTTTTCCAGACAGCACTTTAGATTGTAGTAAAAGGATTATAGTTTTCACTATTTGCCCAAATTAAAAACATTCCATGTTGGAAATCAGCACAATTTTCTCTAATATGATAGCTTTCTAAGCATAAGTAATTTTTACACCAGGAAATTAAATCATCATTACAGCATCATGTTTTGTTTTGTTTTTTCTGAGAATATCTTACAGGTCATTTCCTGCCTTTTTAAATTTCATAGCTACAAAAGATAGATTTTCCTTAACAAATCGATTCAGCCCAAAACTCCTAGCTTACGCTTTCTTACACTTCCTAGCCATTTAAGACTGAAGTGAGCTGCTTGTTTTATAAGTCCAGCTTCTACTGGTCATAGTCATCAAGGTAAATTTGCTTTAAGCTATATATACACTTTATTTAATTCATGTAAGGTTCAGTTAGTTGAAAATTGTATTTATCCTTATTGCTTCCAAACTGGTTTTAATGTTCTTTGCATTTGCTGATTCCTGAGTGACCATTTGCAGTAATTCCTAATCGTCGTCGCCATATTTTCAAGATTCATCCATCCATGGCAGCAAGAATTTTTTAAAAGAAAAAAAATAGGATATCTTCCTATCATCTGTAAAATGTTTTGTTCTCTGTGGAAATCATCTACTTGAGACATACTGTATTTACTGAAAGGCAGTAAAAAGTCTCATTAAAATTGTAACTCTTTAGAAATTCTCCCATGTGCTTAGAGTGCTTCAAGGGGACAATGGAAACTCAAGAAACAATGGGAACACAAGTACCAGCCTCAAATAGGCACTTGCATGTGATTGGTGGTGCCAAGTATTACAAGAGGAACCTATTACAAATTCAACTGAACATGCACAGAGACATCAAGGAAAGTGTGAGCTAGAAAATGTCCAGTATAAATATTTCATTAGTCATGAATTCACAAGGCACCTTCAGGCAATTTTCAGCCCATACCAGCAATGGTGTGATGATTAAGGTAACCTTTTGAAACTCAGAAGCAAGTACAAGGATTTTTTTTTCTCTCCTAGGACATTTTCTCCCCAGCCTCTAAGAACTGCAAATGTCCAGGATTGAAACTAAAATGTGTGGCTTTGTTTTTAAAGATTTGTGTTTTGTTTAGGGCTCCATAGAAATCACCACTTACTCTGAGACCAGAGCATGTGCCCAAAAAACAACTTGGCCTACCACATGTTGGCCCAAAAGTAACCTGTCTCAGCTTGAACCTGATTCTAGAGCTTAAGGGAAATGATGCTCTTTCTTCCCTTTATCTAAGATATTTTAAACAATAGTGCATAATGAAAACTATAGTTTTGGCAGGGGTTATTTGAACGGGTCAAGTTTTATATACTATCTATATCTCTATATAAAATCAGATTTATTAAATTCCATATATATGTTTTTCAGTTTTCATCAGAATAGGAAAATGATAGGATACTAGAACTTTATGAAGGGATGAATAGTACCAAATTTCTTAGAAATCAGTTTAGAGGGGTTTCAAGTTGCATGCCCTTTGTTCATAGCAATCATTTGCTCATTCAGTTTACAAAGCATTTGTGAAGCTCCTAATATCCCCTCAGGAAGGATATGTTTAATCCAGAGAGGATCAAAAAAGATGTGCAACATACATAAAAAAAGGGAAGGAGCTTCAAGTACATGCAGATGTTATCATGACGTTTTTTGACTCCCTTCTCCCATGAACACCATGGCCTGTTCTTGTCTTGACTGTCCTCAACCTCCCCAGTGGTATTGCCTAAGGTTCTAACTCACATACACATACAAGAGCAAAAATGTGATGCAGATCATTGCTTTCAAGAATGAAAGACAAAAGGAATTCATACACATGGAACTGAATTATTTACAATTGTTGTTGTTGTTTAGTCGTTAAGTCGTGTCCGACTCTTCGTGACCCCATGAACCATCTTGCGCCAGGCCTTCCTGTCCTGTTTGCAGTAAGAAGCTCATGATCTGAGCCACAGTCAGCTCCTGGTCTTGTTTTTGCTGTCTGTATAGAGCTTCTCCATCTTTGGCTGCAAAGTATATAATCAATCTGGTTTCGGTATTGACCATCTGGTGATGTCCATGTGTAGAGTCGTCTCTTGTGTTGTTGGAAAAGAGTGTTTGCTATGACTAGCTTGTTAGCTACAGAAATCTAAGAGTTGCTCCATTTTGCATTACATTTGCTCTGTTATATACTCTTGCTTTAGCTTTGAGTATTAGCCTTTGCCCTGCTTCATTTTGTACTCCAAGGCCAAATTTGCCTGTTATTCCGATTACTCCTTGACTTTACAATTACTTTATACTTTAAAAATACAACAATTAATGATTTGCAAGGACAATAAACAAACAAGGAAAGAAAACTAAACAGAAGCTCTGACAATGGGAAAGTACTGCCTTTAAACAAAATGAATTACTGAGTATAATCTGCATCTTGCAAAAGGGTGGGTGGAGGGAGAGGAATGAAGAAGAGAGGATGCAGCTGCATGTTGTACTAGCTGAAGCTTCTGAAATATATTCAAGGGGAGCCTCATGATGATCCATTTGTAGGAGTCTAGCTATGAGGGCATGAGTGTTCTAGCTCTCTTGCTGCTCCATTGTGTTTTACAAAGAGAAGCCTCAAAATTATTTTTGATGCTGTTGATAAGTTTTTAACAGTACTTAGAGGCATCAATTCCAGCTACAGAAATCTAAGAGTTGCTCCATTTTGCATTACATTTGCTCTGTTATATACTCTTGCTTTAGCTTTGAGAAGTTACTTTTAACTTGGTACCCCAAATGGTCAAATTTTCTTCCTAATTTTTGAAGTGTGTTCCAGGAGAAATGGGGGGAATGAACGCAGGCCCTTGCAGTAACATTGATTTTTCCACTTAGAAGACACATTGTGAAGATTGCATCTTACTGCACATTATTTGAGTTTTTCAGTTATTTTCCTTCCTTTATAAATTGCTACTGAAGAATTTGGTGTAGAAAATGTAGGGACAGTGTTGCTTCCAAGATGTATGTCAGTTTTGCTGCCTTAGTTTAATCCAGGCCATGGTTCATCTTTTTGTATTTTTTACTCTTAGTTACAGTAATAAGAAATGTTTGCTAGGCATATAATCACTTGTTTACAAGAATTATATGAATTTTGAGTGGGATCTATTTCTTGTATTTTTCTCTAGTGTTTTACCAAAAAAAAAAACCACCACTCTGCCTGGAAGAGAGATGAAAGGGGGCACCTACTGGACAAAAGAAGCTATTACTAATTTAGCTTTTATACTGTGCAGTACTGGTATCTTTGATAATAGTAATAAAGCTACACAAAGAATTCGAAAAAGATGCTTGGCAAAGTGCTCTATCACTAACAAAACACCTCTCCTTGAAGCGCGAAAGCAGCTGCATCCTTTGAGAGGCTCACAAGGTTGCTTCAGAAGCTGTTTCTGCATAGACTTCATTTTGCTGGCAGAGCATCTCTTTGGAATGCTTTAGGCAGCCCTGTGCTGTGGTGCTAAATGTTGACACATCCACACTCCAGAGTAAACCCTTAGCCACAGACTTGGAAGCCTGTATAATTTTTTTCCAGAATGGGGAGGAGCACACATGTAACATGTAAATAAAAATCTAAACACATTGAGGAAAAAGTATTTTTCTGGTTGCTTTCTTTTCTAAAAAGGTTAAATGTTTTCTAAAATCTTACCATCCAGTATGATTGGAACTTGTATCTATGATTTTAAAAGAACTAATACTCCTATGATTTGTTCTGTAATTCTGAGGGTTAATCAGGCATAACTTAAATAAACGTACTTCAAACTTTCAGAAGAATCCCCAAATTCTTGGGAGGAGCCATGGCAGTTACAGCCTATACTACATTCTGTGTAAATACTCTGATATGCAGCAAAGCACCATGATTTGGTGGTAAATTTCATCAAAAGGGAGCCCCATATTTGCATATGAATGTTTACCATTACAGGCAGTCCTTGTTGAATGATGACGACAGCACTGAACAAGGGGGACTTACAATGGGTCCTTGTAGTTGGAGCCATCAGAGTGTCCCCGTTGTCATGCAATTGTGATTGGGGTGCTTGGCAACTGGTTCACAATTATGATGTTGCAGTGCCCCCGGTCATGTGATTGCCATTTGCAATCTTCACTGCTGGCTTCCAACAAGCAAAATCAATGAAGCCAGGAAGAGGTCACAAATAACAATCACCTGACTATGGGATGCAACAACCATGCGGGATTCGCCGGATGGCAACTGGAACATGGCAACTGCCATCATAAGTCACTGCAGACCCATGACATTTCACTTTATGACCACAGCACTTAGCGATGGAGTTCCCGGTCCCAATTACCATCATTAAACAAGGACTACGCATATGTGAATAGCACTGAGTATAAATGATGTGGCAAAAAATCTTGAATTAAAGATTTCTTTTTTCTTACTTACAGATAGAAGTATTTTGAAGTTTGGGACACTTGTCAGCACATCAAACACTTACAATGAAACGGGGATAGTGACCATTGAAACTGACAAGCCTTTGCTTTGGACAATGGGAATTAAAGATAAAGGGAGTGCTTTCAAGCAAGACTGTCACTCTACTTAGTTCAACTTGAAATTTAAAAGTGAAGTTTTCTGGAACCTCAACCACTAGCCAACTGAGAATTTTATATAGCAATTAGGGAGTGCTTTCAAGCAAGACTGTCACTCTACTTAGTTCAACTTGAAATTTAAAAGTGAAGTTTTCTGGAACCTCAACCACTAGCCAACTGAGAATTTTATATAGCAATTATTTCATTATACTTTTATAAAAATTCAACATTTTATATGGTTGGTTTCTTAAAATGCAGTTTCAGTCTACTGAATGCCATAGATTTTATGATTTTTTTTCGGGAAGCAAAGCTGTATTTATAAGCTTTTGTCTTTAAAGTCTGAAAGTGGCTGCATCTTCAGATAACTCTATCTTTAAGCAATATATAGAGAAGTTGATTTATTTAAAGTCATGTAACATTGCTAATCGGAAGTGGATATATACAACATTTCATGCTCTATTCTGTCTGTTGCTTCCATGCCTCAAACCTCTGTAGCAAAATAAAAACTTTGCTACTGGTTTGGATTAAGAAGTGCCTCCTCTTAGCTACTGGCTAATTAATAGCCACATAGTGAATGGCCATGACTTTAAAAAAAATGTATGGAGCCATTACTAAATGCATCTAAAATTAGTCTAGAGGATGCAGTACAAATCAGATATGGCAAGGGAGCATACATGCATACATAAACACATACACACAGAGACCCCTGCAGCCCTCAATACACATCCGTGCATAAGCACAGAGCCTGGCTTCACTCACTCTTTCCTCCCTCTGCTCTATTAGTCTCTCTCTTTTCCACTACAAGGAAAAGAACACAGTAAATTCTCTGTCTCCCACTTGCTGGTCTAGTCACAAATAGCTGAGCTTTATTTATGATGTGGAGAACACATAAAGAAATGGTCGGCAGTGATAGGTTCTTTGGCTTGCATTAAAACAACACAGGAAAGAGATATAGTGAAACTGTGCCAGGGACTGAAAGAACAGCAAGTGTGTGTGTATGTCTGTGTATAGTGTCTAATACGTGTATTTCTCTCCTGATCCTATGGTAGCTGACAACCAAATTTAAGTCTCATGTATGTCTCTGCCAATGAAATTAAACCAGAAAGAATTCTACAATGTAAGCAATATTAATTATATTTTATCTTGGCTCTAGTCTGTATTAAGCACAATAACAAATGCTGAATGAAAGCAGTTCCTCAAAACTTGCCAAAGTTTAATGAAATCAGTTGTTTTGGAAAGCAGTGTCAACAAATATCACATTGTAAATTAGTCCTACGCTTGCCTTAATAAAAATATAAGTGAAAATACGTTTGTTACTTATATTTTTACTTTGAACAACCCATGGGGAACAAAGCGTACACATTTTCTTTCAGCATGAAGACTGACAGAATTTGGGCATCTTCAGTGGTAATCTGAACTAGGTGAGTATAAGAAAGTCATTTATTTTTCCAGCACTGATGTTTCCCCAACTTCCAAGAAGAAATGGGATACTTCGTAAGTTACCTCCTCTTCCCTAGAAAGCTCACATCAGCTAGTTTATCAAGGTTAAAGCTTCAAGTGTTGATTAGTTCACCTACATGTGTTTGCTTAACCAAATAGGATACCACACAAATTTTACTTTAAAATCTAGTTTATATTGACAAGTAATAAAAGAGGAAGATCTACATAGATAATTGAGCCAAAAAGTCCACAATGATCTGTTATTTTACCATGCACAATATAAAGAAATGTCTTCCTGATGTGTTTAGCCACCGCTGTAAAAAGAAAAAGACATCGAGACACTGCCACACAATACTCAATGGTATTATTATGTAATTATCTTTTATTTAAGAAACAATGTAAATATTACTCTAAAATTAACAATTTCAGTGAAAAAATTAAAATGTATTTATATACAAGTAGGGACATATAGATCAGTATTTAATTAATTCAATGAAAATTTTGGATTAGTTTCTTAAGTAGCAGGCCCCCAAACTGCACACCAAAAGAACTAGGATTCCAAAGTCTGTGTGTCATGTCATGGGACATACTTGTCTGAGAAAAAAGATTTAACTGGCCAAAACTAAACTTCAGTTAAAATGCTACTTTGGATCTCAATCAGAAGAAACATTTTGAAATTCTGCAGTTGTTTTTTTTTTAATATATTCTGGGGAGTAACTGATGCATGCACTTTCCCTCCTCTTTGGACTCAGAAGAAAGGACCAGAAGAAAGCAATGGCCTCAAGGCTTGACCATGCCAGATAGCTCAGCACAAAAACCTGCTTTTATAGCCACTCTCCCATCCATTCCTGGCATAGCTCACCCACCAAAGACAGTCCCATATACTAGTCAAATATCCTACCAAAACGGATAATTTATGTAGTCCAAAAAGAAATGTAAATTTATTCTACAAGTAAAGCCGAAGCCATATTTGTTGCAGAAATAATTTACTACAACTATAGGGCAATACAGACACTGGAACAGATTTTCCACTGAGGCACAGGTAGGTAACCTGGAACATCATCTGGTCCCCCACTGTATCTAACGCATAATGTATAAAGAAGATAGAGAAATGCTTATGGGTCCAATTATAAAAATATGGGAGCTATATTGTTGAACCATTCCTATTAAGACTACAAAAGTGTTTTTGAATGCATTTTTAAAATATAAAAATGACAGCAGATATCTTTTGTTGTTTTTACTGATGCACCACTGTGTTTTGCATAAGGATCACAGGCAATGCTGGATGCACTGAACCAGTTATAGGAAAAATGATCAAAAAAGCCAATTAAATACTGTAGTCAATGCAAGGCAAACATTTTGTTACTCATGTGAATTTTCTTTTGGATGCCATTCAGCATTTCATGGCATCCAAAAGAAAAGATTGATGCTGTTCAGTCTAGCTCTTACTTTGCTCAAATGCATCCATAATCTGGAATTGTTTTTCCAGCTGAAGTGGATGGAGCAGCTATGATTCCCCTTCTTCATGTTCTTGCAATATCCCAGCTAGAATATATGGCAGTGCCACAGAATATGGTCTCATTATCTGAATTGGTTCAAAAGGCAGCAGTCAACTTACTCCCTCAAATCTGTCATTCTGTTTGTAAAATCAATGCCAATCTTCAATCTTTTACTTGGGTGGTATTGCCAAGTAACTATCAGGGGGCAGGCCTTTTCACCAGTACTGTCCTGCCTGAGAAATGCCCCTTTCTAAAGGAACTGCTTTGTTCAGGAAACAAATAACAGTATTGTGATATCTTAGGGTTATTAACACGCTATTAATGTCTTATTTTCAAAAAGTACCTCACATTCTATTCTAATTTCTATATTTACTTTACTTTCTTTATAGCGCTTTAGCAATTTTTAAATAGCAAACCGTCACAGAAATATTCACGTGTCACAGAATCTATGGTACCGAATCAAGTATGTTGTGACATACAAGATTCTCAGACAGCACTAAAGGGGGAACAGAATATTAGGAACCATCATTAATTTTTTTGTCACATCTTTTTCTACCAACAGCACTTAGTTTAAGACATTTACTTACACAATAATATTGTTGATCGGAATATGGATCAGTTTTACGAAGAAACCAATAAATCCCATTATTGCAAAGCCTATTGCTGTTGCCATGGCAATCTTCTGGAATTCTGTGATTTAAAAATTACATGAGTTGATTTATCCAATTTCTGGGCCGCTCATCTCCAAATATAATAATGGGCAGCTTCATAAAATTAAAAACCAAAAAAGCACCATGATATTTAAAAATACACAATTGCTTCACAAGGGGACACACACACACACACACACACACAATACCCCACAACTTAGAGGAACCCACCAGATGCTCCAACCCAAGGCCTGAGGGAACAGCCACATTTTTAGGGTTCTGCTGAAGGCGAAAGGCCAAGGCCAAGTGAACCTCAGAGCGTGCTATTCCAGAGGGCAGGCGCTGCAAAGAAGAGGGCCATTTCCTCGGTCTCACTAGATGACATTGCTTCATCAATAGGACCTGAAGCAAACTAACTCTACCTGATCGTAAAGGATAGCCGATACCACATCACCTTCTAAAGTGCTTAGAACACTGCAATGGATGGTAACTTAAAAAAAGGGCAACCTGAGGGAAAAGCAATCAGATACCAGATCAGACATTATTGCTTTCCGTGTGTTTTCTAGGCTCAGCGTCTGTGAGAGACCTGCGTTCTCTAAGCTAAGAAAAAGGTCGGTTCTCACTTAGAAAGAAAAATGTGCTCACCGCTGATAAAGCTGGCATGCATATTTTTGGGCTCTTGTTCAAAATTGCTCTGCTCACTTTACCAAAGAAATCCACTTCTAGCCCCTATTTCAAAAAATAACCTCTTGCACAGCTCTTAAAAATATGAGCTCAAGAAAACTTCAATGGTTTTTTAGAAATGCAACCTGTGCTTCTCTCTCTCTTCTGGAAATCTTTTGATTAAACTAAATGTAATCACCTTTAATGATGTAGTAGAGCAGTGTTTTTTAAACGTTTTTCTCTCAGGGATCCCTTCCCACTATTAAAAATTATATAGGGTCTCAAAAGAATTTTGGTTTGCATGGGTTATATTTGTTGATATTTATCATATTAAAAGTCAAATTGATGCATTTGCTCCGCTCTTAAGATTGTTTGATGGGATTTTAATATTGGATTATTTTTCAACAGTGGCTGCCAAATAATTTTGATTTTGAGGACCCCTGAGAGGGTCTTGGGGGACCATGCTCTAAGAAACATTATGGAGTATAGCATCAGACGATATTTTAGATATGTTGGCTGGGTTTTTTTTATATATATATATATATGGGTTTTTTATCTGCATTATCTATTCTTTAAATATTCTTTTCAACTTGTACTATTATCTGTGGTATCGTTTGCCTTCACTTATTTAAAATACATTATCATCATCATCATCATCATGAAAACATGTGAGTCAATACAGAAAACTGACAGAAATCCACTGTGGTTACAGAAATAGTTTCTTTCTTGCACTTTGCTTATGATATTACCATCGAATTTTCTTTTTTTCCCTTTTTCTTCCTGATTACTTTACCTTTTCTATCTGGTTTTGTGCATCTTTTAACAAGCCTGATAGAATCTTTCACAAACTGGCGGCTGGGTTCCACAAACTGCATTACTTGATCCATGATGAACTGAAAAAGACGAGAAACAAATTAACTTTCAGGTTCTTCTTAACAATAATTTTACAGCAGTTGGAAAGTGTCCTCAATAGAAACAAGGATCCATTTTCAAGGACTAATGTCTCCAATATTATTGTTCTGCCAGTACAGAAAACTTAAAGCTGTTGCTCATGGTTACTCTTTCAGAAGCTGTTAATTACAGAAATTAAATCTGGGAAAATTCCAGAGGTGATTATATATACTCTAATGCTGATTTATCAATAGAAGCAAAGAGCTTATTCTACCAAACTGAACACATTGCCGCGGACTGTGGTCCTGATTTACCAAAAAATGCATGTTCTGAACCAGGGTAACAACTAGCCAATCAGTTTGCTGAATACTATTAGGAAACTCTATGCTGCTCATCTGTTGAGAAAGTTACAAGAGTAGCTAGAAGCTGAAGAAATCCTGAGAAAAGAACAACAAGATTTAGGATAGGGCAGACTACCTTGGTTCAAGCCTGAATGTTACAGCATTTGACAGAAAAATACAAGTCCGCTTTCTAGTCATCCCTGTGTAGCATGTTCATGGATATTCAATCTGTGTTTGATTCTATCTCTCCATGAAGGTTAAGACTTCCTCTACTTAACTACAATTAATTTTGTCCATTCATCAGTTTGGTAATAATAGCACCCCTTAGGGTTAAATATTACCCTTGGGGTGTGCTTCAAAGTTTATATATAAGTTTTTTAAATCTATAAATAAATACAAGACGAATTCAACATACATAGAATGCATAAAATGCTAGCAGGATTCATCTCAAAGAGTTTCTTACCTTTCCATAAATATTGCCAGACTAGATAACAGGCAAACTGACCTGTTTGCACAGCCACTAAGATTCAGGAGACAAAGAAAGCAAGAAGTTCTGGGCACAGGCAGAGTGGCTTTCCTTTGCAGCCTCTTTGTCTTCCTTCCGGTTTTTTCCTCGGACCCTTTTTGGCACGAAAGGCCATTATGTTTGTTGGGGCTTTATAGATTCAAGTGCTTGTATTAAATTAAGGTCACCAGTAATGCAGTGAAACACATAAAGCTGTAAAAAGGAGATGCAGCTGAGCTACAAGGACAGAGCTAACAGAATATCGTGAAATGTCGTCTCCTCGGGTTAGTTTCAGAGAGGCAATTCCACGTTTTAATCTGGCCTTGAAAAAGCGCCGGGTCTGAGGTCAGGAGAGCTGAAACGCTCTGAAGCTTCTGCAACGAACAAGGAGAAGAGGAAAGAGCTGCGCTGTGACTGACTCTTGGCACTGAGAACACGGGGGGTCGTCATTTCTCTTTTTCGCCAACAATCCGAAGGAAATACAGAGTAACATCAGAATCACCCGAATTAGCTACACTCACCAGTCCTGAAGAAAGTCCTTACGCTGCAGACGCCGCCACCAAACGCTGCTTCTTAAGACACGTAGCAACTCCGCCGAAAGGGAAGCGGAAGCGGAAAAGGCGCCTGCGGCAGAGGCGCACGCATACGTCAATCGTTCTCTGCAAGCACTTCCGGTTCTCAACTGAGTCACGTGGGCTCCCCTCCACCTGGCGAACGGAACTGATGAATGAGAGTCCACGGAAGCGTCGGGCTTACGTGCATTCTTTCCAATAACAAAACCTCAGATTTTTCTGATGGGGCATGTCTGCCCTTCACAACTCGAAGCACGCAGAGGTTCAGGGCGCGTCAGGAAAAGGATATTTTGTAATATATACTAGACAACCCGTGACCCTTTGGATCACAGTGTCAGAAAACGACAGACACGGGTTCGGTTGTCCAGTAGACAGAAGTTTTTATTGGGCACGTTTGCAAAGGTGGGTGCCTTCCGCAG
>NW_006541279.1:0-16594 GCF_000186305.1 Python bivittatus
TGAAGGACAGGAAGGCCTGGCGCAATATGGTTCATGGGGTCATGAAGAGTCGGACACGACTGAACGACTAAACAACAACAACAATAACACTGAGACAGCACTGGTTGAACTTATGGATGACCTGTAGAGGGCTCAGGGTAGTGGTGGTTCATCCATGTTAGCCCTCCTGGATCTCTTGATGGCTTTTGATACCATCAACTATGGTATCTTTCTGGACCAACTTTGGGGATTGGGAGTGGGACTCACTGTTTTGCAGTGATTATCCACCTTCCTCTGTGGCCATTTCCAGTCGGTGGTGAGAGAGATCTCAAGGCCTGGCCCTGGGATGTGGGATATCTCAGACCTCAGGTCTATTGGTATTCCTTGTTAACATCTCAAGTCTATTGTTATTCCTTGTTAACATGAGACTGCTGGTCATCCAATGGCATGGAGTGCAGTATCATCAGTATGCTGATTATACCCAGGAATATATCTCCACCCCTGGCCAGCCAGGCAATGTCATTCAGGTGATGACCCAGTGCCTGGAGGGTGTGAGAGTTTGGAAGGAAGGGAAATGGTTCCAACTCAACCATAGCAAGATGAAGTGGCACTGGAGTTTTGCTCTACTTCCAAGTGTTAGGTTATAGTGAGAATGGAGCTCAGTAAATATAAATGTTGATGAATGGAAGAGATTTGTTTCTGAGGGCAGTTTTATTGTTTCTTTATGTTTATTGCTCTTTCATCTGATGTTCAAAGCACTGACTTGTGATAGGGAGTTTAAAGGGAAATGAGACCAGATAAAGACATCCCTTGAAAGTACCCTGCACTAAATTGTGTGCAGGCAGCCGAATGGGCCAGCATTATTGCCAACACATTATAAGCGTGTGGGGACAATTATTTTCATACCAACATACTTTTCTCCAGTGTCAAAGACAGGAGGAAGGTACATTGGTTTTGCTGTGTGGGATAATGCTACAATATAAAGCCCTAAATAGTGTAGGCCTTTTTTTAAAAAACTGCCTCTCTCGATACCATTCAACTCATGCATTAAGATCATCTGGTAGACTGTGTTTCTGGTGGACTCCATTCATGATCCCATCAGTGAGTTTAAACTTCTGAGTGACAGAAACTTCCCATCTATTTCTAATGTTGTTCAGCTGGCCCCTAAAGTTATCTTCTTCAGGAAACTTTGATGACCATGCTTGTTCACCCAGACAATTGTGGGATAATAACTGCTGCTACATTAGATAGTCTTTCAAACTATTGGTTATTTTGTCTTATTTTAAAATAAATATTTGCTTTTATATATAAGTGTTTTTAAGCAATGCTGTGGTGGTGGTGATTTTATTTAAGATTTTTAAAATTCTCTTTGTTTTTTTCCTCTTTGCACTTGCCCTTTGCACCTCCACCCTAGGTCCTATCTCCTTCTCACAACGGGGTTAAGGAGGAGGACACCAGATAAAGACATCACCTGAAAGATAGCAGTTATCAAACAGGTACACCAAGACAGGAAGGTGGGATCCCATATGCAGATCTCATAAGGCTTTGGGAAAATCTTGCTTAAAGAAGTGCACAAGATCAAAAGTAAAATGGTATGCACACATACAGAAAGAGGCTTAATGTGACATTCAAATATTCACACTTTCAAATTAGTTTACTTTTTCTGTAAAAATAAATGTACAACTTCACAAAAAGTTTAATATAAATATAGCATACTAGCTGCAAATGATTAAAGAAGAAAAGGAATTTGCATTCTGTAGAAAACTGGAGTAATTCAACTTCAAATAAATAAATACTCTATTTAGACTTTTATTTTATCATGTTGGATATAGACATAAAAATTTAATTTCATTATGTGTTATTTAACTAATTTATTATTTTCCTTTGATTTTTTCAATAGTACTAATATGACCAACTTCAATAGATATATTTAAATGACAACAGATGCCTTATCTTTTCGAGATATAACAAATTCTACCACCAAAACAGTCATAGAACATGCAGGAAATTTATCATACCGTATTGGGTCTCAGACAAATTATCTTTTTAACCAGCTTGAGGAAAACCAGGATCACTTAGGCGGCAGCTGGTTTAAATTTTGTCCCTACTGAATCAAAGGTCACATGTTTTGAAACTAAGACAGAAGTAGAAGCTAGCATACACTTGACTTACAATCACAATTGGGACTGGAACTTTTGTTGCTAAGCAATGCAGTCGTTAAGTGAGTTATGCACAATTTTACGACCTTTTTCACCGCAATTGTTAAGTGAATCACTGTAGCCATTAAGCGAATGCAGCTTCCCCCATTGACTTTGCTTGTTGGAAGCCTCCTGGGAAGGTTGCAAATGATGATTGTGTGACCCCAGGATGTTGCAACCATCATAAATACATGCCAGTTGCCAAGCACCCAAAATTTGATGATGTGACAAATGCATGCTGCAACGGTCATAAGTGCAAGTACCAGTATTAAGTCACTTTTTTCAGCATCATTGTAACTTTGAATGGTCATTAAACAAATGGTTGTAAATCGAGGACTACCTGTATCTATTTCCCATGAATAGGCATGTAAGGAGAAAAACTGCTACATGGATTAAAAAAATAGATGGCTTGCATGATCTATGCATATATCACAAAACTTAAGAAGCAATTCTGGGGATCAAGCCTATATATAACCTGGTTAGCTATATCTAACTCTTATCTATTGTAAGATATAATGATTAAATATTAGTTTGACTGACCTTGCAATCTGGTGGCAATATTTCACATCAGTTAAGCTTTTCATAGTTAACCCTACATGTAATATTATTCTGCTTTGCTGTTACAACAGCACATTTTCTTTTTCCAGAAAAGGCACATTATTTAAAACAATACATGATAGTCATATTTGCCCCCATCATCTGTATGTTTAAAACAATAATTGATACAAACTACCCATAAATGCAAACTTGATTAATTCTCCAGATATGTTTTTAGCTCCCACCTGATGATGTTCCACAAGTCATTAAAAATATGGCTGTTCTCCCAGGCCCTGGAGTAGGGTTCCTTTGGAGCCCTTAGTGGCTGGTTCTTGGGTAGTTTGACTGGACCCTTGCTTCTTCTTTTTTTTTTTTTCTGTTTTAAATATAAGCCACCAGAGTTATTAAAACAAACATTGTATGTGATTGTATTTAAAAGCTCTTAGGGAGTAGAGTAAGAATGTTATAGAGACCCTAAAACCAGGGTTGGCTGCATCTTTAACCATCCTTTCACATTTGGCTGTTTAAAAATTTCTACAGCTTTAAAATTGAGCTGACAGTGAAAGACAGTAATTAAAGTATAGGAAGAATTATTTTTTTAGAAGAGATTATTCATCGGAACTCTTTTTTGCACTCTGTTTCACAACACAAGAATACTAATTTAAGGTTGACAGTAAAGGACAGAGAATAAGGGAAGGCTGTGGTGTGAAAAAGGCCTGGTGAACACTTTTGAGACATCTTCATTTCTTATTTATTTAGAAATAGCAGCATCCTGTCTTATTCTAGATCCTACCCCATCCCAGATTCTAGGGGTTCTATGATTTATTATCCTAAGCAGCAAAATCTATAATTCTTCTAGTAATTAAAGCAAAATGAGCATGCCAACAATAAAAAGTTTCAGAAGTCATAGCTTATAAAGTCACACCTGCTTTAATCAGGTCATTTCCCCAAAGCTCATGAAAGCCTTATATAGAGAGAGATAAATAATATCTTACTTTTTGAAGGTTTATTAACTAGCATGCATTTCATTCAACAATTTGTTGAATCAAACTGGCATTCCGAACTGGCATAACATCAATATCAAAGAAATACTGGTGTCAATCTTAATTTTATGAACTAAAAAGACAAGTAACAGAATGGAAGAACAGAAGTAATTAACGGGAAATCTCAGTTTGGCAGGGTCAAAAGGAAAGAATGACTTGCCATCAGGCAATTTTACCCAACTGAGGTGAGACATTTTTTTTTTCTTTTTTATGCTTCGCTTGAAATGGCCCTTGCTCCTCTGTCCACCATCAATGAAATTTACATTTCCTTGACTGCCGCCCTTCATTGTCCAACACCTACTGTATTAAAATCTTTCTATTGCCATCATGTTCTTTCTGGGAAAAAAAGGTACAGCTTCTCAGAAATTGTTGCACTATATCTATCAAAATAACTTTAACCTTTTTCAGGCATTCAAGTATTCTAAGTATGGAAGGGATATAAGAAGACATGGTCTACATTCACCGCCTCAGACCCGATCACTTAATGTTTATAGGCAGGTTTATGAAGGCACGCAATGCTCATTTTGGAAATATAAAATTGTAATCCATTTTTGGAACTTCTGCATAAACACAAGAGGTCAGGAGTAGAGCTGAAATACATACCTCCATCTCCCCTCCTTGTACTGATGGTTGCTTTAGATCTCCTTGAATGGTTACAGCAGAGCTTCTTGTACAGATTTTAATGGGAGTACAGGTGGAAAAAGTATCATATGGAAAATATACATTAAAGATTTAGAAGTGACTAACCCTTTGAGCTGTATCTAAGAAATATCTTAAAAATGGATATTATAGATCAAAAGGCAGCTCTGTTTCTCTATCAGTATTATAAACTATAAAGGAATTCTGCATCAACTAAAATATTCATTCAGATAAAGGTGATCCCAATTAGAAAACTCAGGAGGAGTCAGTGATCAGTTATAGAAGTATTTATACGAGGGTCAGCTTTTCAGATATGTGTGTTGACAGATATTAACAAGCAGGTAAAGCTGGCAGCAAGTTATAACGATTTCAAACAAAGGAATTTATTAAAACAGAAGTGCCATTTTAAAATTATCTTTATTATATTGTCCTCAGAGTTTTCTTCTGTATTTTTCTCTGTAAATAAATAACATTAAACACCAAATTGGCTGTGATTTCTAATCAACTCTACTATTTTTAATCAGAACATATTACAAAAAAGATTTTCAATTTCAGTAGGGCTGCTAATTTAATGACTTATGGATCTAGCTTATTGTTAGACTATACAGATCAGATGCTACTTGAAGGGGGGGTCACAAATGTGGGAAGCTGGGGATTAGAAGTCTGTCACTACATCAGTTTCCCCCAGGTAATTTATTATTAAAAATGATCGTGTCCTGGGCAGTATTCTACACAAAGAACATTTAAGATAACAACCTCCTTCTCAAACAGCATTTGAAATTACCTCTTTCTCAAATATGTTGAAACAGAAGCTGTTTAATCCATCTGTGTGGGACTGGAAGGGTTTATAAAGGCATGATGCCTCAGAAGCCACAAACAGATCATGGATTGAGTTCTGCCATGAGAACGCAAATATGAATCTCACTGGAATATTTAATTGCAATACACTGTTTTGTATAATGTATCACTAGAAGAACCAATATTAGCTTGTTTACAGAAGTCAATTTTAAACTTCTAGCACACAATGGAACACTGAAGCAACTGTTAGCTTTCAATTTAATACAGCTGAATTCTTAAAAAAAATAGTGCTGCTGCCGTCCAGGTATAATCCTTTATAACCAATAATATTTAAAATGTATTCTAAATCTGGTTAAGAGAGTCATTAAAATCATTACCATAATCATAATCACAACCACCACCATTGTTAATATTCATTCAGAGGCATCACCAAGTCAAGGTGAAATACTTTTTTACCTTATAGATTTCAGTGAGAAGAAATAAAAAATAGAAATGAGCTTAACTCTCACACTAAAATCAATTGCTTGAAAGTCTTTCATGACTAGATTATATTCTTGGCTGAAATAATTTATAGATTATTTCTTAAATTTTAATAAAGTTTGGGTCGAATACGAGAGGGTACTGCCTTGGTATTCTGTGGCAGATGTTATCTAAGTACATAAACAAGATAAAGGAAAAAGAATCTGGTTCCACTCAATTGTATGCAACATTCTTAAATTCTCTCAGGCTCTTACTATGCTATTTTTTTTAAAGTAATGAGCACACATAAATTCAAGAATAATTCCTTAGTTCTTTAAAACAGGTTATTTCCAAATCAAATATTATTTTAGTTAATAAAAGACCTATGAAACTATGATCATTTGTGGTTTCTGAATTTTAACTGAAATTTTATTAAATTCAGATTTTAAATTTCTGATTTCTAGTTGCTATAATATGTTACTGAACATTTTGGCTACATATGACTTTGCTTTGTACTGAGGTGGAAGTGCCCTAAAATAAAAATATTTTGAGATAAGGTGGGTGAAGTAATTACCTCCAAACCATGTCTCCCAGAAATAAGATTATGTTTGTTGTCAATCTGTTCTGATCCCAGTTTAAGAACTGCATCAAATATTCCTGGTTGCAGCCAGATTGACAATACCTGAGAGTAGAAATTGATTCCTACCCCGTCACTTGATATGTGGTTTAATAAAGTATGACATATGATATGTGTAGGAAAAAATTAGCAAATAGAATAAGTTGTGTTAAAGAATATGCAAAACCAAAATATTTTTATGATATGCTCATATTTTTATGATTTTTTATTAGTAAAGCTAATAATAAGATTCCTTAGGGCTATAGAATACTCTGATAAGATATTTAATCAGATAATTGAATGTATCATTATATTTAATATTTCTTTTATTGCCTATTCTATTGTGTTTTTTTTAACAGAAGTTTTAAAAAATCTTAATATGTTTGTTCTTTTATTTTTTTGCTTTAGTGCTTGGTTAGTTTAATCTTCTAAATTTTAGCAGGCTAAATTTGTATCAAATGGTTAACTTATTAACTTTTTACTTGCTTCTGCATTTTCTCTTGCTGTTTTGGGGTGATAATTTTTTTCTGTTTGTTTTATACCACTGTGATAATAAAGGATAAGTAATAAAGATTTAAATTTTTTAAAAATGTGTTTTTAAAAATTAATTATGCCATTTCCTTGTGTAAGTACAAAGCTGTTTTGTATTCTTATTTGATTTTTCTTCTTAATGCAATACTGATTTTCTGTAGACTTAAGAAATTATTCTTTCTGATTTTGTTCTCTTTACTCCACAAAAAACAGACCTTATGTACCTGAATGTTTTCAAATCCTTAGGATAGTTTTGTGGTAGTTTTACAGTTTAGATTTTTATAAACTCCTTTGATGTCGGATTTAATTATTTAACTTCTAACTGATTCATGTTTTTCAAATACCACTGGCTGCTTAGAGAAATATTATTGTAAATTACCACTATAATCATTTTTCAGTCATTAAAATACAGTATTCCAACTAGGATGCCATAAATGTAGATCAGTATTTCACTTAAGTTAAAGGTCTCATAATTGTAGCAACTAGGCTGAACTTACCAATATATTATATACTCAGTGTTATACTTCACAAACCATGAATCAGAGCCAAAGGAACGTCCCTTAACAGAAGAAATTTTCTCTAATATAGAAATCTAATTCAGTCAATAGAACACATCTGAAGGCCACATATTTTAAATCAATTTTGGTTCAGAAAAAATGACTGGCTTTAACGCTAAACAATGTCCATATCCTCAATCAGTACCCCTGAAAATATGCTGTTAATTTAGACTCTGGGTCCCACTGTGTGAACAATTTTATCAGAAAAATCACAGTTACGCATAAAGAAATAGATTGGAGTGGAATAAATGGATTTCACCCTGTAGCTTTCACGTTTCTGTTAAGATCTTTTGGTATCCCATGAAGACAATACCTACAAGCCTATCATTTTGGCTATTAAGCTAGACAATATTTCCAATTTTTTAAACTTAGATATTAGAGATATGAACTAAAATGTTTTATTCAACCAACTTTGATTAATCACACTGATACATGCTCTAAGAATTCATAGTTCAGCTTAAATACTTTTTTCTACCTACAGGAAAAATAATACTATACTATAAAATATTCACATGTGTTTTCCAATGATTTTTAGAAGAGCTTCTATACGTGCCTAAAAGATGATAAAAAACCGACGTAAGAAATTACCCTTTAGCAGAACATATTAAGTTTTCTTTTCTTCCCTATAGCCTCTATATGCTCCTTCATTTTTTGTATATTAAAGTGATAAATAAATAAAGAAGCTTTCAAATAAGTTCCAAATGGATAAGGGACTACCAAGTTTGCACAGCAGGTTGCAGAGCAGTGAAACCTGAAGGAAAACTGAGTGAGCAGAAGTCCGTTGCGTAATGCTGGATTTAGTTCATTATGACAAAGCATAGCAATACATTTTAAATCATTTTATATTATAGCATTAAAATCCCAAATTTATGTTCTCTCCAGTTCTATAAGTTTTACCATGAAATGTAAAATATATTTGTTCAGGAAAATAAAAC
Organism: Python bivittatus; assembly: GCF_000186305.1. The sequence continues at coordinate 8,293 of NW_006541279.1, forward strand.
TCAAAATAGAAGAGTGTTGTTCTATAAAAGTTTAAAAGAGGATAATAAACAGAAGTATTTTAAAATATTTTTTTCTTTCCAAAGGTGACAGGAGAATAAGCATTTATATAATGCTTATATAAAGAACTACATAATGTTCTTGCTCAAATATACCAAACAATCTATAATATGTCCATTAAACTTTATATTTATTGACATCAATGGAAAAACACTTAAGAGGATTAAAGCATCAGCAGAATGTGTTTGAATTTCAGAGCATATAAAATTAAACATCTATCATCGCCTGATTCACCTATTGATCACCTAACTGAAAAAAGTTTATGAGTAATTCTAAGGATTATTCCCATCATTTGCAACTGATACATATACAGCTATACAAAATAAAATATGTATAGCTGGATACAAAGATAGAAACTGAGCAGGGAATAGCTTGAATTAGCTTAATGTAAAATTGAAAGCAAAGGTTAAGTTTTTGCTTTCATGAATTTAGTCTGAACGTTCCAGCATGCATACAAACCTAGGATTCCTAGGTTGGGAAACCTGGATTTCAACCCTAAGGCTTAGTTTAAATTGCGTCACTATTCATTCACATAAGTTCCCTGATTAAACTAACATAGTATGCCATTAAACCAATGCAGCCGGATATGAGCTACAACGACAACAAACATTATACTATTCCACAGATTTTGATTAAATGAAATGTGATTGTAAGTTTGATTACAAGTAATCAAATATCCCATCATCAACACCACCCTGAAATTATTATGTAATGTGGCAATGAAAGCAATGAAAACAACTATGAATATAATGTCGGGTTGTATTGTGATTAATTATTCAACATCAGACACTTGCAATATGTTCTTGTAGACACTGCACTCTTGCCCTCAGAAGGTTTGTTCCTTCATGCTGCATTAAAATGTGATTTATCAAATAAAGATAAATTTAACTTTAATATAGCTATGGGCCACCTACATGTACACCTACATTTTTTTTTCAACAAATTAGTTTTACTGCTTTAATTCTGCAGAACAGTTTAGAACAAAATGAAAACAAGTAAGAAAAACTTGTTTATTTCAAATTATATGGCTACCCCTCTCACCGAAGTGACTCTGGGTGGCGAACAAAATTTAAGATTAAAACAACAATATAAAGAACTCCAAAACACATAATTCAAAGGAAAAAAAATATTTGTTTATTTGTTTATTTATTTGATTTATGACCAGGTTTCTTTGGTATGTATTTGCCTCTATTATTTTTTAAACGATGAAACATATATTATTGTCCCTTACTTGCATTTGGTCCATTGATAAGGTAAGCTCTGCCTTCTTTTCCTGATATACATCAAAAGGGGGTTTTTCTAACTTGTTCTGGCTCAAGTGGTGTTGACCTCATTCCATTGGAGGCAAACCCATCCACTCCAATTGGCTACTGGCTGGTATGGCAGGAATATCCCCTCCCTTTTCTCACTGTATTCTGTTCTCCATAGCCATTTTTTCCTAGGCTGTAAAATGTTGGATTTTTTAAAAACAAGTTAACTAGAAGAAATGTGAAGACTGGCTCCCCCCCCCCCCCACCCCCTTGTTTTAACATATTCACTTGTGAGCCTGTGAAGTGATGTTTAAGTTAACTGTTTTACGGTACAGTAACTGATGGATGGTGATATTTTTCTTTCTTTTTAACTAGGTGAAATTGACAAGAGTCTGCCACTTTACTCTTATAGCCAAAGTACCCACAATTAAATAAACAAACAAACAAATAAATAAATAAGTGTGTGTGTTTGTGTGTGTGTGTGTGTGTTCCTCATACTCCTTCTCCTTTAGTCCTCTGGTGGATTCATCAGATAGAGGTATCTCAAGTGTGAGAGAGATTTGGGGGGGGGGGGACTCAAACAAAAGGTTTATATCCATTTGTGGAAACCACAGGTGGTCAAGATCCTGTCCATGAAAATGAAAGTGATTTATGCTTGACTTGTCAGCATGTTTGGAATGGTAAAGTTGGAGGGGAATCCACCAACCTAGGACCATGGTAAGCATGGTCTGCATAGAACACCAGGGCATCAGTGAGGCCAAAGCAAAGAAAGCAGTTAAAATCTGGAAAAAAGATTTCTTAAGCCAGCTTCATTTCCAGTTGATCAAGCAGCTTAAGTTTTCAGTACAGACAATCCCTCCATTCTAAGTTTGTAGTTCCACCTCGTATCAGAGCTCCCTATAATAACTATTTGCTAGATTTTAAAAGATGGAATCTGTGTTCACTGGCATCTAGGGATTCATCTACTAAGCCCCAAATGTGTTTCTGTGAAAAATCAAACTGACTATAAAATAAATCACTGAAAAAGAATATATTTGAATTATTTAGATGATTTGACATAAAAGTTAGTTTGCCATCATTCAGAATCAGTATCAAATCATTACAATTAAATTTTTAAGTATTTGATTATAGAGGCTTCAAGAAGGCAATCCTTAGCAGCCACACAACAATGGAAAAAATGATTTCAAAAATATGATTTTGTGGTAATCACTTGAATAAAAGAGTTGATGTTCCACTGAATTTGATAACAAAACTCTGGAACATGAAAAACAGCCAGTTCTACTACTCTGCCATAAAACTTTTCATAAGAACTTGGTATCTTCCCATTCTCATTTCCTTGTTAGAATCAAGAAAAAATATAACAAATAAAATGAAAAGATTTTGCAGCTGCAAATTCTGAATTAATGGTAGAAGCTAAATTATAAACATGTGCAATGTATTAGTACACACAAACACACATACATAAATATAAATGTGCCATCATCTTAGTGTTGATTCTTAGTGACTCTTAGTGACCTTCTCCAGAATGATCTGCCCCAACTTATCTCTTCAGGTCTTCCAATTATATATATATTTATTTATATATACGCCCACACACATACAATGTACATATATACATATACACGTGCACGTGTACACACACACACTTACTCATATATACAAACACAAATATATACATTAAACAGTACATATAAATATCAGCATTCCTACCAAAAAAATACAGGCAATGCATACCTTGATGTATTGTTTGCTTTTAGAAGCATCTGGATCATCAGATTCTACTCTTATTTTAGCTAGAGTTTGCTCTGCTTCAGTTAGCCAGAGGTTAAAATTCTTCATATCATGATGGAAATTTCTCCATTTCTCCACTGAACTGTCAAATTTTCTGTGGAAGAAAACAGAAGCTATCAGGACATTAGGATATTGCAAACAGCAAGTAAAAAAATTGAAATATTTTAATAATATAGTGATGTCTTTACTTAAAAATTGAAAAAAAATTAAAGTTTGTTAAAGGTTGGGGTTGGAGCATGGCATCGCAAAACTTAGAGATATATGAATATCAGAGGATAAGCAAAGGGTATCTATGTTTCAGTAAACTCACACGTTTTCCTGCTATTCTATGGACATCTTTTATTTAACATTTACATTTATAAAATGAACATGTGAATTCTCCATCTCCCTCTACAAGAATCATGACTTATAATGGACTTTTTAACATTCGTCTGTGTGATTAAACAAAAAATTCAAGGACAGGAATATACCATATTTTTCCAACTATAAGACGGTACTTTTTCCTAAAATCCTTACGCTAAAAATTGAAGGGCGTCTTATTCAAGGAAGTCAGCCGAGGAGAGAACTGCGCGGCTGGAAGTACGTGCTGGGCTGATCTGGACTGGAATCACTGTAAAAAGTGAGGGGAAACTACCGTATTTTTCCGTCAATAAGACACCCCCATGTACAACACGACCCCCACTTTTCCAACCCAAAATTAAGAAATCAATATTTTAAAGATAGTGCAGAACACATCTTTTTCCTAAAATCCTTACGCTAAAAATTGAAGGGCGTCTTATTCAAGGAAGTCAGCCGAGGAGAGAACTGCGCGGAATGTGTTCTGCACTATCTTTAAAATATTGATTTCTTAATTTTGGGTTGGAAAAGTGGGGGTCGTGTTGTACATGGGGGCGTCTTATTGACGGAAAAATACGGTAGTTTCCCCTCACTTTTTACAGTGATTCCAGTCCAGATCAGCCCAGCACGTACTTCCAGTTAAAGAAATGCATTCAAAAGTGAAGCATAGAAAGTAGCTACTGGACAAGAACACATGTAGTATAGCCTCATTGACATATGACTTGGCCATATTAAAAATGTGATGTCAAAGAGATCCTTAGTCTAATATTTCTGATCTAACTGGATGCTTCTTACTGTCAGCTGTAAACTGATTAACTTCTGACATCCTGTATTTTAATTAAGGAATTAAAAGAAATCAACTCTAAACAAAAAGTGGAAGTGGGGGAAGAATAGTAGTACAAAAACAATACTATATCATCTAGTTAAGCATAAATAGAATAAATTAATTCCTGGTTATAAATAAGAGATGTCTTTATTCTACATAAAAGAATGCAAAACAAGACAACTGCTTCTATTCTTCAACCAGGCAAACACATCATTTGCAATATACTTGTAAATGTTTCAGCTTGTCAATAGGTCATTAATAAAAAGCCTTCAATGTTACTTCATAATCACATGATTTGTATTAAGATTTCATTGACATTGTTTATGATACACTGAATTAAACATGTCAAAACAGGTTTTAAGCTATGACAATGTATTAGACTCTTTTACAGCATTCCGAAATGCATGGACACTAAAATGTATTTACTAGTTTTGTACTAGTTTTCCATAGATAAGCTAGGCTCCTCTTTTTATTGGGAGACCTTTGTCCCTTCTATGGGGACTTCAGAAAGAGAACAACATGATAATCTGGTTACAGAAGGCTGATTTCATTGCCAAACTTCATTGACTTCATTGCCAAATGACTTCATTGCCAAACAGAAATAATTTTGGATGAAAGTGGTAGAATTCAACCTGATCAGGGAGAAAAGTGTTTCTTTTTCCTCTCATCATTTGACATTCTGCTTTTCAGCCTATCTCTGCATAGTGTTAGTATTTGGTGGACAATTTGTGATAAATTGTAGTTACTATTTTCTTTTACTATCCATAGTGTCTTGCCACAAAATTTATTATTTAGGTTACAAAAAACATTGTAAGATTTAGAAACCCTATATCAGTTGATGTCTCTAAATGAAATCCTTATCTTCTGAATGGACTAATGCTACCATTTTAATTATTATTTTGATTGTCTGTTACAATATTCCTAATTAAGAATGGAATAGATACGTGTTGAATATTTATTTATTTAATTAATTTCTATAGTCGCTCATCTCAACCAAGTGATTCTGGGCAGCAAACAATTCTAAAACAATAAAAACAATTACATACAATACAAAAATAAATATATATGGCAACCACGAAAATTATCCTAATAATTATCAGTATTATTATGTATAAAAATTAGTATTTATTTATTTAGCAAATTTATATAGCTGCCCATCTCACAAAAAGTGACTTTGGCCAACATACAATACATAAAAACAATAAAAACCATAAAACACTCAAACATAAATAAAAAAACAGAAAGACACAAAACATAAAAACCCAAGATAGCAAGAGAACAACTGTCACTTGACATCACACAACCACCTTGCCGGCTTCCCATGGGACCCCCAGGTTTGATGGAAAAATCACATTTTCAGGGCTTTCTGGAAAGCAAGCAGGGATGGGGCCAATCTCACCTCAGGAGGAATGATGTTCCAGATGGTGGGGGCCACAACAGAAAAGGCACGCCGTCTGGATACTGCCCAATGGAACTATTTAGCAGACGGGATCCTTCCTGATCAACCCGATGGGATGGGTAGATATAAATGGGAAGAGGCAGTTCCTCAAACATCCCATGACATGTAGGGCTTTAAAGGTCAAAACCAGCACTTTGAACTGCACCTGTAAACAACCTGGCACCCAATGCAGCTTGTGGAACAGAGATGTAATGTGTGCCATCCTAGGGGTGCACATAATTGTCCACGCAGCTGCATTCTGCACCAGCTGAATCTTCCAGATACTCTTCAAGGGCAGCCCCATATAGAGTGCATTACAATAATCCATTCTAGAGGTGACCAGGGAATGAGAAACTGTGACTAGAGCATCATGGTCCAGGAAAAGGCGCAACTGGTACACAACATGAAGCTATGCAAAGGTCCTCCTAGCCATGACTGCCACCTGCTCCTCGAGCAAGAATCATGAGTCTAGAAGGATCCTCAGGTTGTGCATAGGATCTGTCTGGGACAGTGCCACCCTGTCCAGCACCAAAGATGGTAAAGATCTAAATCCAGAAGGCCCCAAAACCTACAGCCACTCAGTTTTGCCAGAGTTCAGCTGAAGCTTGTTGTTCTCCATACAGACCCCCACAGCCTCCAAGCACTGGGACAGGACATCAACAGTATTGTTTACTTCACCAGCGGCAGAGATATATAGCTGGGTATCATCAGCGTACTGATAAAAGCTCACCCCATGACAATGAATGATCTCACCCAGTGGTATTAAATAGAGACAGAGAAAGTAGTGAGCCTTGTAGAATCCCGCATAGTGGGGGTCAAGGGCGAGACCTCTCACTCCCAATTAACACCAACTGGTACTGGTCCCATAGAAAGGAAGTGAACCAGCACAATACTGTGCCACCCACTCCCAACCCATGGAGCCAGTCCAGAAAGATACAGTGGTTGATGGTATTGAAAGCCGCCAAGAGGTCAAGAAGAGCAAGGACACTACCCCTGTCCCACGCCCACCCAAAACCATGATCAATGCTGTCTCCATTCCATGCCGAGACCTGAATCCTGACTGAAGGGGTCCAGATAATCTACTTCATCCAGGGCCTGCTAAAGCAACCACCTTCTCCACAACCTTCCCTAAAAGAGGGAGGTTAGACACTGGATGAAAATTGTCCAGCACAGTCAGATCCAGCAATGGCCTTTTGAAGAGGGGGCTAACCAATGCCTCCTTGGGCAACAACCCTATATCAAGGAAGAATTAACCATTGCTAGGATCCAGCCACACGACACCCCCCAGGCAGCCTTAAGTAGCCAGAGAGGGCACGGATCTAAGGAGTAGGTGGGTGAGCATACAGTTACTAAGACCCTGTCCACTTCTTAAGGTTGAACAGGTTCAAACCTCTGTTGATCATTTGTTATATCACTTTTATTACAATATTTTTGTGATTTTTTTTGTTCTTTTATATAATGTTGTATTTCTAGCCACTGTAAATGTGTAGGCAGATATAATTTCTTTATATGTAAATAAATATTATTTCCATTTTATAGTTTCATTTTGTCAGAGGCATGGAAGCAACTCTGTTTTATTCTGCGAGCTTGTTAGAGACTTCATGACTGGTTGTACACTCCATAATATTTTTTCTTAGACTTTATCTCACAAGTGGCTTTGGTTGGAATTATTTAATTAATCAAATGATAACTATCCTGTTCAACATCTAGATTTTCTGCTATATTCAGAAATACTATATTGTACTGCCCAGGTGAGATTATCATGGTGCTGGCCTCATTCAGCCCAGGGTCATTCCATACAAAATATGTCATTGGCTGATATTAACAAACTAGGGCATTGTCTTTTTCACATTCAAACTATTGTAATAACCACAAAGCACCACTGTGGCCACATTCTTCCTGTAAATCAATTCCAGGGCTTCAGCAGGAATCTGTGCCTGGCTTCTATAGAATGGAATGTCTTCCTTATCTTAGCCATTCCCAATACGTGGTGGGGGAGAAATAACGTGCATATAGTGTACTTCACCTCGGCCAGACCAACTATCTCAAGGGAAGAGCATTCTTGTTTCTGGGCCTGCTGATCACAACAATAAAACATTTCCTTTATGCACTGGTGATACAAGAGACAGTAACTTTCTGCTTAATATGATGTGAAAGGGAATCTTGCAATCAGAAACAAGCAGCTAAAAGAAGTGCTAGAAGTTTTATTCTAACACACTGAACAGCTGGCCCTACAAGGCCATTTTCTGCACAATGGCATGCAAATATCTGATACCCTTGGACATCACATTCTTTTCCCAACGATTACCACTTTACCCATAATAGTGATAGCTCGATCTGGCTCAGAGGCTTCCTGCTAGTCAAGAGACAGATTGCCTAGTGTTGCCTAGTACCACATGTGAATGGATGATGCCTAAACAGGGGCTTAATAGGCCATTTTACTTCAGATGCAGCTTCCAAAGGAGTTTTAAAGGCTCAGAGAGTGTGAACTTAGCACTTCTCCACCACACCTCAAAATAGCTACCCCTTTTTGTAGCATTGCACAGCTTCTGCCTCATAGCTGCCACTCCATTTTCTAAAAAAAAAAAAAAAAAAAAAAAGCT
>NW_006541284.1:1306-11923 GCF_000186305.1 Python bivittatus
TGATGCAGAATAAGACATCAAGGGACACATGTTCTAATTTTTTTTTAACAGCCTTTTCTATTATGCATATGAAACCTGAGATTTAATGTTCCATGCATAGAAAGGGTTGGAGTTTTAAGTAATTAAATTAAATGTGCATATATTAAGTACATATATTTATATACGTGCCTATTATCACCTGTTCTGCATTTCAATGCCTTTCTCCCCTCAGAATCATTTTATAATGAGGCTTTTCTCCAAAATGCTTCTTTAAATTACTGTAACCGGGCACGTCAGTTCATAGTGAAGTATATTCAGATTACAGATATGAAAGGATTTCACCATAGATTTTTCTGGAAGCATCTTCAGTTTTATTTTTTTCCCCCATCAGCAATTCCCCAATGGGGCAAACCCTAACAGGTGGTTGGTGTTAGCACTTCCCCGCGGGATGGTGGGAAAGGGGAAATAATCCAACCCCTTGTGAAAAAATGAACAATTTAGCTAGAATTCTTGGTTTTTCCCTTTTTGTTCCCCACAGCCCTCTGACAGCAGGCTGATTCTCTTTAAAGCACTTCCTGGAATGACCATGCAAAGGAGGAGCTATCTATGAAGACACCACCACCTCATGCTGTCACGATGAAATGGAGGGCAGACAGCCATCTGTCAAGGATGCTTTAATTTGGATTCCTGAATTGAACAGTGGGTTGGACTTGGTCCCTTCCAAATTGACCATATGAGCCAATCTTTGCTCTCAAAAGAAAGGAAAAGCTGAGAACCTTAGCCACTTCATAGAGTCTGAAAAATAAAATCTCCTCTTCTCTTACAAGAACTGGCAAATTTATACCCTGGATATTTCATTGTAAATCCAGATATAAATATGCTGGAGTCCTTACAAAGTAGGAAGAAAGAACAGGTTGGATTTCTGCTGATCACTCATTTGAAATCTGGCCTTTATCAAGGTTTCTGGCATGTGGTTTGGTCTGGGTGGTGATAGTGCCTGAATGGTATCTCAAGCGTTGAAGCCTATGCGCATGAAAGCATCATGCACTGAACAGCGAAATGTTTCACTCCTAATGCAGCTGCTGAACTAGCCATTTTCTTTTCCTGCTCTATTTAAGCCTCTACCAAAATCTCCCCACCCGTTTTGCCTAAAAGTGGTTCTTTCCCTGTAAACAAGTTCCCATTTTTCAACCTTATTCTTGGGAAGCTTGAGACTTTCTTGATAATTTCTTGCACTAGTATTTCTGAACCTACTTTATGGTGGCGAGAAGGAAAAGGAGGAGGAAGCTATTTATAGATTTTTTTTTTCTGGTACATACTTTCCCATTATTCTGCAAGCTCCATGGCTACTGTACCTCTGATCTTCTAAAGCCCAATGGGAAGAATTCCTTAATGATCCCTTCCTTTGGATTTAACTGAAGTATGAGAAGCCAGTATATCATGCACATTCGCAGATATCTCTTAGCCCCTTCCCAGCTAGGACAAGTAAGAACCCCATTCCTCATGCACTGACATTTCACATTCTTCTTTGGAGTAAGGAGATGAAAAGCCATTTCTTTTCCATCGAATAGGCAACAATAGTTTTTTATTTTTCCCCCCCAAAATGTAGTTTTTTTTTTTTTTTTAAGCACAGCACTGACTTTCAGGAAAGCAATAACACTGTTCAAGATAAGAATGTTGGAAAGTACGTGAACTGGAGGAGAGACTTCAGCCAAGTATAATATAAAGGGGGGGGGACATTAGTGTCATTTGGGGTGTTACAGGCACATCCCATAGGAGAATGGGAGTGCTATAAGCATGTCCAAGGTTTTTGTCCATAAAATACTGGTAGGTAAGATACGCAATTCCACTTCTAACTAGACAGGTCTGATTCTCAGGAGGGTTGCTATGGGAAATGGGACCCTTTTGCCTGTTGTAAACTGAATCCAGGACCAGATGCCTTATCCTTCTTTCTTGTCTCGCAGTTTTCCATCTGGTATTTATCTTATTAAGAGCAGCCAGAACACTCAGCATGTGGTTCCATTCTGCACATATTCTTTAACATCTCTGTTTATACCATGTCACAAGAAAAGTGTGGGGGCTTTCTAGGGAAAGATTAAAAGGCTGTGAACTAGATTCCAGAAGGTTTCTCTGCAGGCATTTGTGACTGCCTCCAGCTTTTAGGGCCGGGTAGAAGAAGGATGTTTCTTGAAGGAACGGCTCAGATTGTCTGAGATCTGGGTCCTGAGAATAGGTGCAAAGGGAATTTGCACCAATGGGGAATGCAGATGCAAATAGGTAATGAGCGTTTTTGGGAGCGTAAGTTAACAGGATCAAAGGGTATGGCATGGAAGAATTGGGCAGGGAGGTTTTGATTCCTCCTGGCTTGGTAGCCCTGCCACTTCTGAGAAGACCCTTTGCAAGAGGACATCTAAGAACCCCCATGATATGCACCCTTGTGTTAGTACCATGCTCCCAATTTTCCTGTCTTTCCCCCCCAGCACTGTAGAGAGCCATGAAGACAGCCGGGGGGGGAAGGCAAATATTCAGAAAGAGTTACATTCACAAAAAGAGCAGAAGCATTCCTTGAACCCTGGGAAAGGAGACTGTGTTAGGAGTCTCTACTCAGGCTGGTCCTCCCTGACTCAGTGGGAATAAGAAGGGGAGGAAGTCCAGCACAATCAGACTTGCAAGATTCTGTTATTATAGTCCATCTCAAGAAAAGTATGCTTAGTCTTCCTGTGCAGTTGATTTCTGAGTCTGCTCTACATAGTGGGGCTGGCATGATATCCATCTACATTCAGAGCCATAAGAAATCTGTCTTTAAAGAGGGGACAAGCTGTTCCAAAGGAGGAGAGTTCCCCCAGAGGATGCCTGCCCCAGGGACCACACACCCCATCCCCTGTTCACTCAGATTGGGTGAGCAGAATTTACATGGAATATGCTAGCCACAATTCTGGCAGAGCAGTACAGCTACCCACATCTACCGCTCCATAGCTGTGTTCTTTCAAGATGCTTAACCAAGTTAGTGAGAGACCTGACGTTTGCCCACCCACAATGTGCAAAGCTTGGTCAGTTTCAGTCTTCATTTGCGGGGGCGGGGGCTTCTGTTAGGCAAATCCAGCCTGCTGGTTTCATTTATGGTTCAATGTATCGTGTGAACCAGAACATGGGCTAATTCAGTGACTGGGTTAAGCAAGTTGCATGCTAGCACAGGATATGAGAAGCAGTGGGAGGACAAAGATCCATGCCCTCTCTTTTGGTCTCTCTGCTATGAATTTCTTTATTTCATTTATAATCCACTTTTTCTTTGTGAACTCAAATTCAAGCATCTTCATTGATTTTTTACTCCCAAGGTATTCTGTTAGGTAGCCTGGGTTGTGACGTATTCACACAGTGAGCTTCTATGGCTGAATATAACTTGAACCTGTTTTTCTAACCCTAGTCTGACCATAATGCCTTCACTATAGCCATTGGGCCTGGTGAGTCCTTGGATGGGAGACTACTAGGAAATCATAGATCTAAAGGGTAGATTGAGAAGTTGAAACAAACATCCAAGAAGTGGCAAACCCCTTCTCTACTGCTTGCAAGAAAATTACCTGAATGAGTATCTAAGGCACTAGGATCCTAGGATTTGGGCTTAATTTTATTTTTCTGCAAATTTCAGTAGAAAACAGATGTTTCCCTTGCTACAAAATCCTTGGAAAATTGCAGACAATTAAGAGGCTACTAAGCTAAGCCAGACAGCCAATTTGGTGTAAGGCTCCAGACTAGAAATTGTGAGACCAAGAGTTTGACTCCTGCCTTATGCACAAAGGCATCTGGGTGGCCTTGGGCCAGTCATTCTCTCTCAGCCCCAGGAAGCAGGCAATGGCAAACCACTTTTGAAATCTTGCCAAGAAAAATGCAGGGACTTGTCTGTGCAGCCGCCAGGAGTCAAGAGTGACTTGAAAGCACAAAATATATAAAATAAAATTAAGCGAACATTTATAGATCTTCATCTTCAAATCTTCAATTCTTAAATACCTGGCCTGAAAAGACAAGGCCATCTTTCTAGCACAGTTTCCAAGATAGTTGGATATGCAGCTGTTGTTTTCTCTCTTGTTTCAGAACCTTATTTATACAAATCTAATTAGGCAGATTACAAGATGTCTCGTCTTTAGAACCGCTGAAAATGTATTGTGCCACTTTATTAGGAAAACACAGTTTGAGTGGCCGGCTCTAATGAAGCATAATTAATGTTGATCAGGGGACCCCACCACTGTTGCCCTTGATCAGGGAATGTCATCTGCAATAACCCATGAGCCATTTTCTGACATGTTTCTTTTTTTAACCTTGAAAGTCACAGCTAGGATTTGTCCTGTGAAATACCTCTTTTTCAAGGCACCTGCAGACATACTAGCTTTGTTGAATGCCCGTCATTTGGGAAAGCGAGAGTCCTTTAATCGCAGTTAATAATGTGCTCTCCCCAGGTCTTTGGAAGTTTTATTTTATAACGCTTTAAAACGGGGATAGAAGTCAGTGGGCACCAATGCACTAAGTGGGTAGTCCTTTGGTCCTGCCTGCCCCACCTGATTATTAAATCGTTTCATATATATTTTTTAATAAAAACAAATTAAATGGGAAGTTGGCATTCTGCTAGACTTTGAAGAAGCAGGAGAGGAAGACTATTGACACTTTTGAACTTTGGTGTTGGAGAAGACTCCTGAGAATATTGTGGACAGCCAAGAAAACAAACCGATGGCTCATTGAACATCCTATCTCATTCACTTGAGGCACAAATGACCAGGTTCAAATTATCCTACTTTGGACACATTATACAAAGAGCTAGTTCCCTGGAGAAGGCTCTGATGCTGAGAAAGGTGGAAGGAAAGGGAGGAAGAGGATGACCAGCAGCAAGATGGATGGGCCCAGTTATGGTGGTGATGGGGACACCGTTGGAAGGCCTGAAGGATCAGGTTGGAGAAATCTATCTGTGTGGTTGCTAAGAGTTGACACTGACCTGACGGCACATAATTAATCAATCAGTCAATGCAAAGACCTTGCTTTCTGGGAAAGGCTCTAATGCTGGGAAAGGTGGAAGGGAAGAGAAGAAGAGGACAACCAGTAGCAAGGTGGAGGGACTCAGTTACGGTGGTGATGACTGCATTGTTGGAAGACCTGAAAGATCAGGTTGGGGACAGATCTTCATGGAGAAAATCTACCTATGTGATTGTTAAGAGTCAACAACAACGTGATGGCACAGAATCAATCGATCAGCATTCTGCAAAGCAGTGTGACATCTCCATTTCAAGATTGCATCTTATCTGCACAGGGCAGTTAAGATGACCATGGCGTGAACAATGCCCCACCCCTTTTTCAGGCATTGTAAGGGGTAGGTCTTCCATTGTGTGGTTGTGGCTACCATCTTGACTTTTTTGACCTCCTCAATGGATCTCCTGCATAACTCCATAGACATTTGCAAGGGAAAAAACAGTGGGTGTCTTCAGCCCAATGCTTTGTTTAGTTTGAGAAATGGTGCCCACCCACCTAGATGAAATAAATAGAGTAGTGGAGAGCATTCTTAGGACCCCTTTGGAACCAAATTGCCAGATAAGTCAGTTAGTTTGGGGGGAAGGGTTAAAAAATCAAGATGGTAGCTACAATCATGCGACCAACACCCCACTGTTTTTATGTGCCTTGTGATGCTCCTAAAAAGGGGATGGGGCGACAAGCACATGATGGTGGCTTCCATCTTGACCTTTTTTGTGCTGATCATTGACCGAACAAAGATGACTTGAAGACTTGACTTTTTTGACTAATCCCTGCAGATACCACTGGCTTCAACAGACCTGGTTAAGAACAGGTATTTTTAAAGCCCTTATATTAACCCATAAAGAGACCCATAACTGTAACACCACCACTAAAAAGGCCCTGTCTTTTGTACGGATGAATTGAAGTGACTTTTCTCCTGACGTCCAGCTCCAAGATGATAAGGCCCAGGTAGATTTGCAAAGCTCTTCAACCAGCTCCAAATTGTATCCACCAAGTGATTCTGAAGTTGGTCAGTCAGTACCAGCAAAATATTAATCTCTCATATGTAGCTCTACAAGTTTCTCCTTCCATTCTTATTTACACCTGCATAAATTATAATCACACAAGATATAGAAATATGGAAATGGTGGTCACTTGGGTACTTTGTGTTACATTGTGTAATGGCACAATGTAACACATTCATCACCATTTCTACTTTCAGAAAGGTTAGTATCCACTCTTGCATCCCCAAATCAGGTCGAGTTTCCTATGAAAGATTCCATCCGCCTCGTTGCATCTCGCTTCCACATGAGCACTGCAAATCACTTCTTTTTCCAGAAGCTTTTATGTTCTTCTTTCCCTTTTGGATGTTTGCTTTGCAAATATTCAGAGATGTATTGATTTCTTAACTACACTTCACAAACGATTGTGAAAACGTTTTTTTCATCTGGATTGCAAGCTGCTAGACTTTGCTTTTCAGCAGAAAAGAGGGGTTTCAATCTCAGTAATAAGGGCACGAAGGAATCCTGCAATGAAGTGACAGAAATGCTTCAAAAAGAAAGAAAAAGAAGAAAAAGAGAAAGAAATAAAGAAAAGAAAAGCAGTGGAATGCAGCACGAAATGACCATTCCTTTCTGAAAGGAGTGCAAGAACATTTAGAGCAGCTGAATTAAGCTTTCATTGTTCAGCCTGTTCCTGGAAGTAGCAAAACTCAGAGAAATGAGGCTGAAGTATGAAAACAAATGAAAAATCAGCTAATATGAGCAATCCTGAAAATTATTTCACCATTGGTCTGGGTGTAAAATTGGGGGATTATTCAAGCAAGAATGGCTCCCTTATATATCATACATTACACAATAAGGCAAATTTAGACATTTAGAGTATGGTTTCTAAGGGAAAAAATGAGACAGATGAAAAGATTCAAAGAGAAATCAGAAACATTTCCTAATATATGGGTTGCAATCAACAGGTGGGGTATAAGGGGAGGGAAGAGTATAATTGTGAGTAATTTTGAATAATATTTTAGTGCTTTTTATTCTTTTATATTTTTTCATATTTTTAAATGTTTTAATTTTTCCTCTTTTATATATCAAGAGTAACCTTTTTTCCTTATTTATTATTTTGTTTTTTTAAAAAATAGAATTCATTGCCATTTATAATTTCATAATTTTACTCATTGTTCTATACAGTATTAACTTGTTATTCCTGATATTAGTATTCTGCATAGAGTTTAAGAGTGATTCTCAGAATCAAAGATATTCAAGTATCTTTAATCACGAATACAGAAAAATCATAACTTCATCCCCCTTGTCAACTCTTTGTTATTTACCTGATTCTATTTTAATATTTTTTTCTGTTTCTTCTTTCTTATTACTCTGTGTGTGTGTGTGTGTGTACATTATTTTTAAAATGTTCAACCAATAAAAACAAAGTTAGGGATTATCTAGCTACGTGCATGTTTTAATATGAGGCTGTCATAACCATGGCTCGTTCCATATGTTTGGAAGACACATTTTGAAAAAAACACCACAACATGCCTAAACCAGAACTTTCCAGTTCAAGAAAACGACAGAGGCTGAAGTTATAGCTGCCATGGAGATCAAGTTGGCCGAACTTCCTCTAGCCAAGTGTCACCAATGATGTGAATTCAGGCATTTGTCCAATCATGCCACATGATGCTAATCTAGTCTAAATATAGGCATTAGTAACAGATGACTCATCTTGTACTGGATTATAAAGCTTTTGGGGGAATCAGAATATCAACTCATCTTTCCATTCCTGCTTAATGAAACTTTTCAGTTAATTGTAATCTTAGTGAGCATCAGAAATGCATTTGACTCCTGGCTTGCAAGATAGTCTCAACATTACAGATCCCTGTTTGCACAGAATAGACTGGAAATGCTTGTAGTAAAACTCAACTTTGGTTGCGCTTATGTAATATGGGCCTAAATGAGTCAAAATATCTAGTCTTGGCTTTATAGTTAGTAGGAAATTCTGTATGTGGCACAAGTACACCTAGGTCTGGTAACCTAGCCTATAACTACTCTAACTCACTAAAAAGTGTTATGTCAAAGACTAAATCTATGATGGGTGGCAAAAGTCAGTATCAAAAGGCCTATCTGTTCATGATTATGCTGTATGAAAGATTGCAACTTGGAACGTAAGAAGCGTAAAGAGTCAGAACTGATCAATGAAATGAAAGAAAGAAAAAGAGAGATGTTGTGTATCTATGAAAGAAAAAGAGGAAAGAAGTCATAGCTGTCAATAAAGGTGGTCTGATCTTCTGGAGCACAGCTAGTGAAAATATGTAGGCCAGTGAAGAATTGAATGAAAGAGCTTAAGGTATATGGCTGAAAGCTTGAGTTAGTACCATCTAAATTTTTGTGGGTGCATATGAAAGTAGGAATCTATAACTTGCTGATAGTTACATATTATGCTTCAGTGAAGGGTGATAATAAAAGAACCACAGATCAGCCTTGGGAAAAACTGTACCACTTTCTGAATTAATGTTATGCAAGGGAAACATTTATTCTGTTAGGTAACATGAACAAATGAGTGGGAAGAGGATGGGAGAGTCCCCCCCCCAAAAAAAAAGTAATTGGGCCATTTGGAAAGTCAACAATGAACAAGAATGGCCACTGGTGAGTTTTTGCTTAGAAAAAGGTTCTGAATTTAAGCAAACGTCTATTTATAGGTACCCACGGCAAAGTCATGAATATAATTTTAAAAGCATGATCAGTTTGATTCTTCAAGGATGAAGAGAGGTTCTGAATGAGAGGTTCTGAATGTAGTAGGCACAAAACAAGCTTCTTGAAAAGAAAATGGGCATGGAAGAAAAAGGAAATAAGTAAAAAAAAAAAAACCTAGTGTAAAAGTGGAGTGACTGCTAGAAGAGAAAGTAGGACCCCTGTTTGAAAAAGCATTAGAAGACAGTCTAATCTTCTGAATTGATGGAGGATACATGGGAAAAGGATGCATATAAGAAAAGACTGCAAAAAATGAAGATGAAAGATATTGCACAATATGTACAATGAGAAAAAGAGAATGTAGTCAAAGAGAAGAAAGAATCATTAAGATTAAAAGTAGCATGGAAAATGCAGAGCCATTTTGGTGGGAATTGAAAGTGCTTGGGAAACGAGAATAAAGGGCAAAATAAGGACCTTCCAGGAAAGTGCATGGAATTAAAAATAAAAGCAATGATGTTCTTTGGGATGTTCCTGAGGTGGGGGAATGCTGGAAGGACTATCTGAAGGACATGTTGAAGAGAAGAATTGAAATATTTCAGTAAACATTCATGTCTGAGATACAGTTGATGACAAAGAACTCATACATGCTCTGAATATGCAGAAAACTGTTAGGACTAAAGATGAAGATCAGTGTTTTTCAACCTTGGCAACTTTAAGATGTGTGGACTTCAACTCCCAGAATTCCAACTGGCTGGGGAATTCTGGGAGTTGAAGTCCACACATCTTAAAGTTGCCAAGGTTGAAAAACACTGATGTAGATGATATAAGAGAAATATTAAACTATGGATTTGGTTTGTTTATGAGGTGGCTGTGGGACTTGTTTAACATGTGTATGAAGGCTACATCTAGGCTTGAGGAAGAACGTCATTATTGTTCCCCACCAAGAGCACATGCAAAAGTCTATGGAGAGATTCATTTATTAAATATGCCTGGAAGGTATTTTGGCGAATTTGGATTGAAAGGGTATAAGAAGTGGCCATAAGCAAAACTGGCAAGTGCAGTGAGGACTATGCAAGCCAGATTTTTATTTTTTGGCAGGTCATGTTTTCCATCATTGTGGAGTTGAGGGTTGGTTGCTGAAGGTGACAACAGCAGCATAGGATGGAAGTAAAACATAAATGAGAACATGAAATGCTGAGAGCAGGGTTCAACAATGAACAGGTAATAAGTCACGAATGTATGATGTCCTCTTGTGTTGATGAATAAATGAATAAGGAATGCTTGTGTTGATGTCAGAAATGTGTTGGTTGGGAACGTGAATGTGTGTTTATTTTTCTAAGGAGATGAAGTTGCTGTGGGCTGTACATCTATTGCTGGCTAAGGACCGGCATAGCTTGCAGCAAATGTTAGAAGTATTGTGCAATTAGAAAGTATTGTGTTTTGCTAACATGTTACCAAAAATGGAGAAATTAGCAAATTTAAAAAGATATGCATAACCTGGTAGTAGGTAGTACAGTATGTTGGACTGATGCAAGGAATCAATGTTTGTGAAAAGAAGCAAAAACGGTTGTATTTAAGAGTGTGCTTCTGCCCAATTTGCTATATTAAATCGAAAGTTGAGTATGGCAGGAGAAACATAAAAATAATTTGTGTGCGGTGGGAATGAGACAGATAATGCCGTGTTATAGGCTGAGAACTTGTATGATTAGCACCAAATGTTAGAAGGATTGTGTGATGCACTGAGAAGTGTAGATCTGAAAATGATTCTATCAAAGACCAACATCAGTCTTCCCACTGAGAGGGAAAATAGATCTAATGTTGCGTAAGTGGCAACAAACTAAAGCAAGTAGGTATGAATTTGTGAAGGTTTACTAAAGATGAGGAAAATGGGAGACATATTTTTGTTGTTGTTCAGTCGTTAAGTCGTGTCTGACTCTTCGTGACCCCATGAACCACATCG
>NW_006541285.1:11086-22649 GCF_000186305.1 Python bivittatus
TGCTTAGTAGCAAAGTCCTGAAAGAATACGCTATTCTATCCAAGAATAAGAAACTCAAGATACTACATTTCTATTTGAAAGCAGCATTGTAGCACAGTACAAATGAAGCCACAAAGGAAGCAAAAGGAAATATTGTCCTTTTGCATTCGTCTCAGAGAAATTTCCAATGGTAGGTTGAAAAGAAAGGGGCTTTATTCATTTATTTGCAAAGAAAGCAAAACTCTGGTGAAGCCAAAGATGTTGAGACCAGCTTCCAGTGTGAGATGGAATTATGGATTTCAGTTGGCAGATTACAAGCTTCATTTGCTAGCATATACATAGATTTATCCTAAGCAATTAATAGCTGGTTTAGATCCTTTGTTACCATCTGGTTAGGTCCTGTTTACTTTTACATTGCATTGGCAACTGAGGCCATGATGAATCTCTTTGCACCCAGCTGGGTTTCTTATCTATTATTCCCAGTGATCGAATGTGTTTTGCTATGCAAAGGGGAAGAGACATCTAGCATCGGCATGCAGAAAGACTGCTGATTCACGACCCTTTCTTATTGGATGAAGCCAAAGCTGAGTGTGGTTATTGCTGAATAACACTCAGACATAAAGTGGTAGGCTGGGCTGCCAAATTCTGCTTAAAATGGTATTTAGGATTAAGCGTTGAAACTGAAACAGAATGAACGCAATCGCTGTTGCTTTGTAGCTTTGGCTTAAGCTATTAATATCATCCTTCAACATTCTTTCCCAATTAGAAGACGCAATCAAGTTTAGAATCCTAAGGCTGTGCTGCTTAGATTTTACATCCTGCTCCAAAGCGCACAGTTCGTTGTACTTCGTCTGAGAGATGTGCATCTACAGTATGCGTCTTGATGCCATCTTTCCAAAAGACATTGTATTCTGCTCTGTTTCTGATGCGTTCTTAAATAGCAGAAAATCTCAATGTGACATCGTGTGCAACATTCTGAAAGTAGTTTTGTGTAAAACGTTCTCTGATAAAGGAAATCCGAATGCCACTTTCTTAATGCATGCTTTCAAAAAGGCATTCATATCGAACATGCCCTCTTGAAAAATGGAATTGCTCTTAATCTACACTTGTTTGTAATCTAGTTTTCTCATATACATCTTGTTTTTGAAGACGTTTTTTTCCAAAAAAAAGAAAAGCTTTTTTTGTGCAAATCTTTGAGCAAAGAATGATGGAAGCTAGCAGAATCCCTTCTTGCCCGCCCATCTGTGCAACAGTAGAATGCACTCTGTCAGGTTGCACCATTTTCCTTCCATAAAATCCATGGCACATTACTTTTATATTCTTAACTTTGTGCCTGTGTTCAAGAAGAATAAAATATAATCCAGAGCTGATCACCAATGTAGCAATGGACAATATTAATTGTAGGAAGTATATCAGTATTAATGGAATCCAATGGAAATCAACAGAGCAGACAATAACCAGAAACTCTTGCTTGGGATTTCAGTAAAGATTTTCATACATCCCTTATAAATTACTAGTATCTCAATTGTGCACTTGTTAATGCAAACAATGTTACCATATATGACCAATAAATGCTTGAACAAGCATGAAAATTGTATATCCCAGCTATACCAACCACTAATCATACCAGTTTAGAGACTGCGTATTCAGGATTAATACAAATGATCATGGTCAACCAGGTTATTTTCTCATCTTCGTGCATTTTCTGCATCTCTTTCCCTGCTAGTTACAAATGTTCAGCCATTGCTAATGTTGCTAGGAAGTTTAATCTCATTCCTTCTTCACCCAACCACTGAAAACATGAAGCACTTACCTGCAGAAGAGATTAGAGTATATGCATCTGGAAAATATTTCTGAAAGACAATTTGACAGAGCTGTAGTGAGTTACAATCTGGACGTTTTAGGGAGCAATATCGGGGGGGGGAAGGAAGGAAGGAAGGAAGGAAGGAAGGAAGGAAGGAAGGAAGAAAGAAAGAAAGAAAGAAAGAAAGAAAGAAAGAAAGAAAGAAAGAAAGAAAGAAAGAAAGAAAGAAAGAAAGAAAGAAAGAAAATCCTGGATTAATTTTACTTAATAATACCCATGCACCTATGCAAGTACATGTTCACAGGAGTTCAAACTCAGGGCCAACCTGTCTCTTACTTATTTGGTCCATTTGAAGAAAAAAAAATGTTTTTAGACAAAACGGTTCTATTTTCTCAGATTTCCTTTTAAAATGCTAGAATTATGGGGAAAACAGAGTATATATTACACCACACCTGGGTCTGTCTGCTTTATCTGATGGCTTTCTGAAACAAAGCTGAGATGACTATTCAAAGAAGGTAGGGAAACATTCAAAAAATGCTTTCTGGAATTCTTTCCAACCCCTTTACCAGCAGTGGCCAAGGGAGGTCTCTGTATTTTCTTCTGTATAAAAATAACGTGTTGCATCTCTGTGTTTCTGCTCTCTCGTTGGGTTACATCTGTGTGTCTTTGTGTGCATGTGTGCATTGGAAAGCAGAGGGAGGTCTGAATGCTCTAGGTTTCATGACCAAGAGAGTATGGGAGAAAAGGCACAATCACCAGCATTCTGAGCTAATGCCCAGCTGCCTCTCCCATAGAGATTGGAAGGTGATTTTGCTTTGTTTTGTTTCTGTAATGTTTTTCTCTGCAGTCCCCAAACGGATCTAGCCCATTGTCACACTTGGTCTTTCTTTTGCCAGCTATTCCTACAGTATAAAATTTAATTCCGTTCCATTCTGGATCTGGAGAGTTTTTCTGCTGATGGACAGAGTCCTGGGCCTCTTTACATAATTTCTTTTCAATATTTTGTTGGGTTGGAAACAATAGAAATAAGGACATTGGGATCGTGCAGATCAAAAGTCAGTTGTGTTAGCATTAACACAACTGATTTTTAATATGCAAGATCCCAGTGTCCTTACTTCTTTAGAAATTCCTACCTCTTTAGAAATGAAGAGGAAAGAGAGGGTTAATGGAAAAACACTTCATTTTAAATAGTCTACCTCTGAACATGAAGTTAACTGTATAACTTAAATCCAGTTTGGCCATCATCTGAATATCTCCATAGATACAATCTGAATAGCTAAACAGATCCCATGGCACATTAAAAAATAACAAATGCATTGTGTCATAATCTTTCTCAAGCTGTGATTGCAGTTGTCAGATCCCAATCTGTAACAGTTTCAGCCATAATCCATGTAGATTTGTTGACATCACATAAGTAACACTTTCAGATAGTCAAATACATTGTAGATTGTGTAAAAGTTGTTGCGGTCATATGGCAAAGCAACCAATTGTCATTAATTAAAGGGAAAAAAACCCCAACAACAACAGAAATTTCTTCCATTACTGAGACTATTATTGCATATGTTACTCAGAAGTAAGTCCCTTTGGTTCCAGCAGACTTTATTTCTAAGTAAACAGAGACAGGTCACAGTGCATGAAGGACAGTTTTGGTTGACCGACTGAGTCTTCCTCCAGACATTCCATGACAGAGGCTCCACTATATCTCAGCATTTGAGAAGTAGGCTGTCACTTTTAAGACTGGTTTTCTCTGTCCTTTCCATCTCAGTGCTTTCAAACATGTAAAAGCAAGTTAATATTATGGGGGGGAAGGCATGACAGGCAGCTTATGTCTTCAATTGTTAGGCACCCAAGATGCATTATGGGCTTCTCCACAGATTTAATTCCCAACTTTTAAAAGCAATCTGACTGTAGCCAACTGACCAAATGCAGCATCTCTCAGAAATGCTCTCCCTGCAGGATCTTTAGGCTACAAGGAAATGGAAATGATTAAGAATAAATAAAAGGTCAGAGTTGACCAATGCATTTCAAGTGGATAATTTTGTGACCAGAAGGCTGGGGACAATATGAAAAGAAAGAAGTGTTTTGTATTGTGTACAAAGCTGTTTGAAGCTATGTTGTAATAGTATATGAATGATTGGGTGGTAACATAATGGTTAGAACATAGAATAAAATGTGTGTGATATTGGTTTGTGGGTTTCTGTTTTGTTTTTGTCTTACCTCAAGCCATGTGGCCATCAAAGTCATGTTGTCTTCTTGAGATGTTATTTACTCATCATTGGCACATTAAGCAACACAATTAATTAATCCAGACTTCTATATCTCTATTGTTTAAATTATTGTGATTCTTTTGTAGATTTATTCCAAACTGCAGCTTTTGGATGACACTTAACAACATGGGTTTCATCACTGAGATTTTTTCATTCAGATGAGAAACCATATACTAGAGTAGAACAATAGCTAGCTAATGAGCTCCCAAATCCCCAATTCAATGTTTACCTCATCCATTAACTTACAAAGTAGCACTGAGAAAAGCAATTCTCTCACAGCCTTGGTGACCCTGGATCTGCAATAATGCAATAACATCAACTTTATATGCAGTGAAAAATATCATTGAGATATTGTGTGTCTTAATCTTCTGATTGCTTAAGTCAGTGTTGTCCAAACTTGGCCACTTTAAGATGAGTGGACTTCAACTCCCAGAATTCCAAGTTTGGACAACACTGGCTTAAGGGAAAGTAAGTCCATACTGAAGCATGCATAGGGTTGTGCCTTGACAGTGAAGTCTTTGTTTCCTTGGTCTTGATATTACCTCCTGAAGCTGATTGATTGCAGAAGACAAGCTTAAACTTGGGGTAAATTGCCACCTATACCATGAACTGAGATTAAGCCAAGTTATGTGTGGCATAACGTCAGAGGCAGCACCTAATTTCACTTATTAAACCCATGCAGTGTACTCCATGAGTTTTCAAGATTATTACGATTTCTGCCAAAATTAGTAGGCAGAGGGAGCTAACTGGAGGAAGAGTTAGTCCTTCTTCCATCCTTCTCTTTGAAGACATAATTATAATTGAACTCAAAGTTTGAGGGCCTTTCAATCTTTTCTGGATCCCTAAACTGGTCTGTTTCCCTTGGGCATGGTGAAAGACACCATCCTGGTGGTATTATTGATATCAGAATCAACTAACAATCCACTTGGCTTCCACATGTAGAACGGAGATTGTACCATCTTGCATTGGACTTATAAATATTTAGATTTGTCTTGTTCTTGTTTCTTCAGGAAAAAATTATGCATGCTAAAATAGAGATCTGTCATTTTCCCTTCTATCACCTTATGTTCATTTCTACAAACATTTCTGTACAACTGGCATAGCCACTTCCTATCCATTGTATGCTTTTAACTTTCACCAAGACAATTCCATTTGATTTCTCACCAAGGCTGTCCAACTACCACTGTTTCTCAATAGTGCTGTTGCCAATTTAAAGCGACCCTCAGCGATCCAGCCAACTTTTATCAAGACCCACAGTTGCATCTAGTGCATGAAATAAATTGCTTTTAAACACTGGCAGATTAAAGATCCTTAACATTTGCCTGTAAGCCACACTTGGCCACATAGACTTTCCAGGTATCACTGAGCTTTATTATGTATAGATTTTTTGGCTTATATGCCAAATACAGCTCTATTTTTTTTTTTTGGTCTATTGTCTGAAATATAGAATCATTCCACAATTTGGGATATTGGGCACTCCTGCTATAAAGCATCAGTTAATTTTTTTAGTCATTACTTGAGAGTAATCCCCTACTCAATTCCTTGACCTTTGGCTTATGGGATTCAAATCTATTTCCTATGCATTCCTATGCATTAAATCAGTGGGAAAGCTTGTGCAGTAACATGGGTTTAAACCAGTGTTATTAGCTTTTCCATTCCAACTAATGTCAAGGAGGCAATAAAGCTCCTGAACAATTTATTTCTCTAGATGGGTGAAACTCTACAGGATGTGTTATCTTTTACCCCAGGTAATCCAGCAATGCAGCCATTTTCTTTTCTTATGGGTTATCATGGATTGTAAAGTATTGTTCTAACCACTCAATATATTTGGGGTAGTCTTCTACACTACTCTTAAATCATCTCATCCTAAATGGGATGGTGAGGATAGGAGAGCTGTGGAGACCTGGATGTTCGTTCAGGCCTTTGGCAAGGAAAAGGCCTGAGACTTCTTGCTTCATTGTGCTTGCCATCTTGTATCTTTACCTTTTACCTTTTATTGATTTTATGGTAATTGTTTTGTTTGATTGTTTTGAGCTGCCCAGAGTCATTGAGAGATGGTGGCATGCAAGTGTAAATGGGACCACAAAACAGACAAAGGAATAGAAAGTGAAGAAGCTGATGTGCTCTGGGACTTTAGCATTCAAACAGACAAGCATCTGCCACACAACACCCCAGACTTAACAACTGTTGATAAGAAAGACAAAAAACTCCAGATAGTAGACATTGCAATACATGGAAACAACAGAAGAGAAGAGAAAGAACTGGAGAAAATCACAAGACACAAAGACCTGTAAATAGAAATAGAACGACTGCGGCAAAAGAAAGCAAAGGTGGTACCAATAGTTATAGGCACCTTGGGTGCAATCCCAAAACATCTGGAGCACCATTTGAAGGCCATTGGCATTGACAAAATCACCATCAGTCAGTTGCAAAACTGGGCACCTCATATAACCCAAACCTTTTGTGCTGTCATTCATTCGAAAACTGATGATATATGCCACTCAAATTTTCTTCCCATGGCTGGCCAGCATACTCCAGAGTTATCATCTCAGTTTACAGAGCTTACTCAGTTTACTCTCAGCAGAATCATAGTAAGGAGCACAGCAATTCCCCCCTCATCACTATGACATTTGCTAGTCTTCTCAGGCACAGCTCCGAAATTATTTCTTTGTATTACTGTGCTTTGTTCTGTTGGATAGTAGACATATTGCTTTACTTTGCTGTTGGTGGAGAACTAATTTAGAATAAAGAAAAACAAATATTACTACAGAAAAAGAAAAGTAGTGGCTGTAGTTGGGGATGGGTAGAGATATCTGTGGTCACTCTGATGAAACTTTGATTACTTTCATACTTCCCTTAGCCTCAGCAAGTTTCAAAATTGCAGTTGCATTCTCTCTAATTTAACATATCATATACTGTATTCTTGGCTTTTAAAATTTATCATTTGATAATTTGCTACATAAAAACCATTATGATTTATTCCTATATGCCTGGACATTGACCATAGATATCCTAATTGTCCATTCCTATGCCAGAAATGTGCATTTCACATGCCCATTGTTTTTACAAATGAATTCATACCATTTTTCTAAACTGAGGTTGCTCAGTGAGGCACAACCCTCAGGAATAAAAGCATATTTACCTGTTGTTTCACTTTAATTTTCCTGACATCATGGTGAGTTTGCCATAGTATTCCACTGTGTTCTTTCCAGGAATTTTTAGGCATTTCTGCTTGTGGACAAATGAAACATTCCTGAGTCTGTTAATGCCAATGTTCAAATCAACTTCAGCTTCTACTGAAAATCGGATTACTAAATTAGACAACACATCAAGCAGCAAACACGTACTAGAAAATAATTTACTGACTTCTTTAAATATTATACCCTCTATTTTCACATAAACAGGCTTGAAGAATTCAATGTTTGTAAATTCCAGTACAACCTAAATCGATCTGAATGAAATAAATGTGAAGAACAGAATGTACGGTAGTTATATGCTGATTTTTGCTCATTCTGGTGGTTACAGAACTGTTCTTTGTTCAATAAAGGGATCATAATGTATATGGAGAGGAAAATCAAGGATGCCCAGAACTTACATTTTCTCACACATTTGAATTATTTTCATCTTAAATTCCTTTGATCCTGTTTATGAAGGTTTTATTGATTTTGATTACTTTTTTTTTTTTTTTTTGGTTTGTTTCAAGATCAACCGTGTGAAACTCTGTTTCAGTTATCCAAATGCAGTAAATGTATTCATAGGATAGAAAGTACTGTGAGGTTCATCCCTACTGTATATTAAAAATGAGGGGACTTTTGAGAAAAGAAGAGGCAAGCTGAAATCTGTAGCACAAATCATGCAGATATTCAAAGCCAGCTCTTTTCCTTTTAAATGCAGTATATAAGGCAAATGGGTTGCAGATAAGATATTCAATAATTTATTTCAGTAAGTATGCACTATTGGCTAGAACTTTATATGCTTTAACTAGCAGTTGTGGGAGAAATAGGAATAGAAGTATTCCCCCCAAAACAAAAGCATCAATTAAAAATAAAAGTCACGTGTAGATAAATTTAACTGAATTCATTGAGATGGCATTGCCCATTTATGTCAATGATTTGAATTTAAGATAACTATCTTTGGTTCTAAAAAAAAAATTGAATTTTCCAGTTCTCACTTTGATATAGATAGGTGACAATGCTTGGAGGCAGCCACAGAGCACTATTAATATGTTGTTTCTGGGTGAATAAAGGATGTTATAATTCTTCTACATAAGCACTGCATGTGACTAGTTATTAAATATGTGTTTACACAGATTTATATGAATAGAGAGTGCATGAATTAGGCGCTCATATATGGGCTACAAAGAGATACATTTTTCTTATAATGTTGCTCCATCTAGTAGTGATCCAGATGTTTGCAGCCCAGAGCTGATAGCTCTAAAGCAAGAACATGGGGGAACATTGACTGGTGGACATACTTTATACACAACAAATACCTTCATGATAATGTGTGTCTCAAGTATTTCTAATAGCCCAAACCCTTCCCAGTTTCACCATGTTATTTTCCTTCTGAATCAAAAATATTTCTCTATTCAGAAGTAGGCCCAACTGTCAGTGAATGCACTCTCAAATAAATGTATGTAGAACTGTGGCATAAATTAACATAGTCAAATACTTATTAGTTGTCCCAGAAGCTATTCTGTTTAGTCATCCATAATGTAAGCAAAGCCTAGCTTTTATTATAACACACATTTGCCTCTCCAGCCTTAAGTATTGTATTGTTTCTTTAACATCCAATTACAGCAAAGCACTTTATTTTAATTCAACAAGTTAAATATTTCCTTCCACAAATCATTCATGCTTTACAGCAATAATTCAACAAAGTCAATATATCCTAAACTCCCATGATAAAAATGTTGTTTTCCAGAAACATGCTAGGTTCACTGAGAACTGGTTTCAGTTTATAGCACCCCATTAATATCTTAGTCACATCCTTTAAATTATACTAAGTAATTAATTGAGAGACATAACACAAAACAAAACACATACGTACTTTTGGGATTTATGTTTTCTTTTACTTTTTATTTATTTCTATACACACAATGTAAACACTGTAAATTATTCATTCTGGATCTGAATTTCATTTTTGATCACTGCATCAGTAACAAAATGTAAACATTTAATTATACAATAAATAATGAAACAAATAAAAGGGGTGGTGTTGTATCTTCTCTTAGCAAACATCATCTAAAATACACTTTAAAGGGGTGCTTATATGCAGATTAATTGAACATGAGATGCCAATCTTCAGAATGTAAAAATGATGAGTTTATTGATGCCCATATACAGTATTCTTCTAAAAGCTATTACAGGATTTAAGATTATGAATCACAATTTGCATCTTTTAAAAGATGTAACTAGTAATTACTGAAAGTACCTGGCTGCCACATCAAAAACAGAAAATATCTGGCTTGCTCTCTTGTTAATGCTTTATAATATATACAGTAGGAATCTCTTCCAACTAGCTATCCTCCAGGTATGCTAGAGGACATCTCCCATCATCCTGATGATTGGTAATTCTAATGAGAAATGTCATTCAGACTGTCTGAAGGGCAATGGGTTCAGGATAGGGACAAAGTCCAAATCAAATTCCTAATAAGCAATTATTGGGTGATTTTAGATTAATCCTCCTGTGTTCTTTTGAAGAAATTTCAAGATATAAATCATATATATATATGTGTGTGTGTGTGTGTGTGTGTGTGTGTGTAAAACAAAATAATAAGGGCTACCCTAAGTCTAGCATTGCTTCTATTTGTAAAATTCTATATATGTTGGTGGAAATAAATTCTAGCTTGCTACCAAAAGAGTTATATCATGTGCCAAATCAAGCAGTAAAATGGAATGAGCAGTAGGGAATAAGCAATGGTATCTCTCTAATTTAAGGAAGGTGCACCAAATATTGTGTTCAACTTTGCGTGGCACTTTTGAAGAGTAAGGCTGAGATGTCAAAGCAAGAAGTATGACCTACTTAAGAGCTAGCAAAGTGTCTTAGAGAAATCCTTGCATCTCCCTAGGAAATGACAGAATATGCTTGCCTACCTTTTGATTCATTAATTGGATTTGATGTATAACTTGTATTTTTGCTTGCAGGACATTTAACTGAATTAAACTGAAGATAAATGTTTATATTCTCATATAAACATGCCCAAATCTTATACATACATGCCAGTATGTGTAAATGTCTTTACTGTATATTGTATACAGATATATACATATACTAAGTGAGCACTTTAAAAGAAGAACAAGATGAAATTTAAAAGTTAAAATTTATCTTCTACCATCTGCCTGTCTGTCTGTCTGTCTGTCTGTCTGTCTGTCTGTCTGTCTGTCTATCTATCTATCTATCTATCTATCTATCTATCATCTCAACCATCCTCCTATATTTCTAGATTCAGATGAAGATCCAGATACATCCTTAGTTGTAAATGCTACAATCCAGGCAATTTTTAATTTGTCACTTTTTTTTCTGTGTGCCACAAACTTTCAGAGGATATTTTCAACTGGTTTTCCAGCAAAATGTCAGTAGCAAACAAGGAAGAAGCACCAGGGGCTGTTCCAAAGCCTCAGGAGTAGCAAAGGTTACTCACCTTTGCTTAAGGTTCAAAGGCATGTAGAATTCAGACTACAATTTTGTATAAGAACCTCTTGTCCTTTAATTCAACTCTAAAAGCATTTACTGCCTTTGGGAAGTACTATTGAATGGCATGGTGCCATGTCTAAAGCTGCTTTGTCAAACCGGAGAGTTTGACATTTCCAAAGTTCTTAAATTAAGGTATATTATTGTCGTGAAAAATGTTACAAGGACTACCCCTGCTTACAATTTCTTCCACGTTTAACTTGTTTGATTTTTGTTACATTTCATCAACAAGGTTGTTCAGCTCTAACTCAAAGATTTTTGCAGGAATGCTTCCACTGGGAATATCTAGAAGAGTTCATAACAAAAAAAGCTGGACCAGATGCTTTTTATTTATAAAGGCCAAGGTGTAATCCTTAGAATATCCATTTAAAAGGTTTTTGATAGTACCGGGGCACAGATGCTCATTTTTTTTCCCAAACTTTTCTATAGGTGATAAATTAGCATTTCCTGAATAAAGCAAGTTTGAAGTACCCTTTTTTCCCCCTGCCTTTGAGTCAGTTTTTTTTTTTTTTTAATTCCTGGCAACTGCTTGGACTAGTCACTACAGTTTTCTTGGCAGGATTTCAGAAGTGGTTTGCCATTTCATTCTTCCTAGGGCTGAGAGAGAGTGACTAGCTCAAGATCACCCAGCAAGCTTTGTGCCTTAGGCAGGACTAGAACTCACAGTCTCCTGGTTTCTAGCCCAGTGCCTTAACCACTACACCAAACTGGCTCTTGAAGTACCTATCAGGAGATCTCTTTTTAATTAGTCACTAGTCCTACAAAATTCCCCCTTCATGGATCACTGCCTTGTCGTGGCGAAGGGGCTTGCGTAACTCAG